>JAPTMW010000014.1:22265196-22276178 GCA_029822955.1 Ostorhinchus angustatus | reverse complement strand
TTTTGAACCTACGTATGCATTCATTGGCAATCCTGCCTTCAGTTCTCTCAAGATTTCCATGAATGTGTAATGCAATATGATGAAAAACAAAATGAAATATGAAAGTGACAGCTGACACGATGGGATGAGTCAAACAACCTCGACTAGGATGCAAGAGGAGGTTTTGAGTTATCTTGTTCATTTTTATTTGCTGCTGATTAAGGTCGATGGCAATGTCTTATACCGATATTTGTCACAAATATGTAAACAGGGCTGTATTTCAAATATACACTATGTATCTGTGGCTTCTCAGTCTTAGAGGGAATCAACATGTGACCACACTGCTTCTACATCCTGGTTTTGACTCATGGATTGGCAATGATAGCAAAACCAACACATAATATGTTGACTTTTCATTCATTCATTCATTTGTTGAACTGTGCAGTCCTCGACAAGGTCACAAGGGTGATGGAACCTACCCCTGCTATCAAGGGCGAAGACGAGGAACACCCTGGACATGTCTCCAGTTCATCCTAGGGCTGACAAACAGTCATTCAATCTTATGTTGGCTTTGGTTACTTACTATCTCCCAAAATAATTGTGCCTATAATCTTTGAATTCCTCTGTTCTGCAGGCAGTGGTGTTGACGTCCACCTTATTTCATTTCTGAGCCAGGTGGACACCCTGTTCAGAAATCTTTCTTTATGTAGATTCTCCAGGAATTTGATTGAATGCCCTGCACAGGTTTATTTTGGTCTGTATATTATCTGTGACCCTCATCACTTTTCATCCAGAAATGTGTTTGTGTTTTATTGACTGCTACAGTGGTCCTGCTGTGCCGTTGCTCTCAGCCTCCAGGATTAAAGAGACGCTGCACTCTAGACATGACTCACTCATTGAATTCCCTCACTCACATGGCCTTAGTGTACATCCAATCCACCAGAGACCTTACGTAAGTTAGAGCCAACTTAACTTATTCAATCTTCTAGAACAGGACATTAAAATAACAGTTTTTTAATTGCTGTCTTTTTTTCTGTGGCAGCAGTGCTGAGATCTTTGTGTACACAGCAACAACAGTGGGCCGCATTTAGCCACACAGTTCAAGAATGGCCCTGCTAGGCCAGCTGCCAATTATTTCCAGAACTAGAACCGCAAATAAACATACAAACACTAACCATTCACACATGTGTGCACAACCGTGCAAACGTGCAGCCCTTTTTCTTTCCCAGGCTGTCATTCTTTTTCAGTGGTCTTAATAGTTAGCACAAAGGGCCAATTGACTCCCCCAAGTCCCATTAAGCCTGCAGCCTGTTTGTAAACATAACACACTTTAAGTTGGATGCCCAAGAGCCACAGACAATGTGAAACCCTGAACTTGTCAATACTGAATGGGCTGCTGCGACTGCAAGTCAAACAATATACTGATATGTGTGTCTTGTCATTTGCAGGACAAACAGTAATTTTATCAGTCTACAGAGCCATTATTTTTTCTAAAACGGTTCCTAATGCAAGCAAAATGTGAATTTAATGCACATGTCTTTTAAAAGCCTGTCAACATTTACAAAGATGACCAAGAAACCTTAAGTAGTACTTTAATAGTAGTTGGCCAAATCACGCCCTGTGGGAATTTAAAAGGCTTCCCTATCAAACTATGAAGCAAAGTGACAATAGTTATATTTTAAAAGTCATAGTTGTTTTCTTCTGCCTGCCTTAGAGTGGACTTGCCCCGGTCATGTTTTTGGCGATGATGTTGTGGTCGGCGGCGCTGCTCAAGCTCACATCCATGGAAACAATGCGTACACCCATCTCTCCCATGTTTAATTGCTGTTCATGTTACTCCAAGTGAGGCACCCCTCCCCTATATCAGCCCTGAGCCAATTTACATCTTATTATGTCTATCTGTGCTGAGACCTAGTATCTCAAATAGAGAGAAAATTACTCTCCATTTCTGGAGTAATCGTGACTTGTTCTAGTCACCCCAACACTGATGCGTTCTGTCACCGTGTCAGAGGTGCATGTGAAGATATTGTCAATTCTGGCCATGCAGTGTGGTCATTGTTCCATAGTCTCCCTCTATTACTTTGTCATTTGTAACTGCACAAATAATAGCAGGTTGCACAATAAGTGAATAATGCAAACTGGGCACTTAATGTTTTTCTTGGGAGGCTTAGCTCATGGATTCAGAAACTCCTACAGGAGAGGTATGTTAATGTACATGCTTTAGTTGAAGTCACTGAAGCATATTTCATCTCTGCTCGTTGAGTAAATAATACACGAATTGTAAATCATGTTTTATAAATATACACTCCTGTTCGTGACTTCAGATATTATCTCTGCGCTATATTATTTCTCATATCTAACAATTTGTGTTTAAACAGTACGAATTAAATTATCTGACTTCTGGAGGCAGAATTCCACACAAATGAACTACTTCACCTTTACAAAGCATATGATAGTAGAATGTACACACACACACATGTTCAGATGCTAAACAAGCTAATATTCTCCTCCAGTCATAGTTTTTGTTAAATTAAACAGGGCTGTGGTAAGACAGGTAAAGATTGCATGTTTTTGCTGTGCCATCACGCAAAATGAAAAACACTGTTTGAGATGTGTTGATTAGTTTGATCCAGGAAGGATTTGTCTTGCTTTTGTAATCAAGTGTGTATTAATAAACTTGACTAGAAGAGGAAAAGCCATCTGATAGGACAATTATTTTTGTTATAAGCAGCTGCATGTGGGAGGACAGCTCCTCTCCCTAGGTTTCCACTTACCAGCAGTGAGTGACAAAGCCTATCTATTAAGGCAGCTAGAATTTTACCAGTGTTCACAATCGATCCTGTGCCCCGTGCAGCCTGTAAAATAATGCATCGTAATGAGGTGTGAGCATTTGATAAATGAATGAAAACACTGCCCAACTGACATCCCAAATTTGTAGGCTGTTTCTATTTTATTCTCAGTTTTAGTCACACGACAAACAATTTGCTTATAATTCGATTTCAGTCATTCTCTGGTGGTCACATCACTGTCAGTGACACCCAGTCAGTGTTTTAATGCTGACATTATTCCAGATGAATGTCATAAAAACAAACAGTGTGCTGAAGACGCTGTAATTGTTTGACAGGGAGATAAAATCATAAACATGAGAACTCAACAACATAAAAGAGGGAGCAGGTAGTAAACTGTAGCGTGCAAAAGTGCAGATGAGGAAATGATTGTTTTAATTATTCAGAAATACGACATTGGGTGTCACCAGTTTTGATCTGTTCCTCATATTTATTGATTAATGTGCATACATCTGTCCTACGCCAGTAAATATTTATGGCAGAGGTGTCTTTGGCTTTTATTAGTCTGCTGTTATCTAACCACCAGCTTCCTGCCGTGGAAGATTTCTAAAAATCCAATGTGTTAAAATAGGACTTTCTGCCTTTACATTGAGGTTACCCTTTTGATTTGGTGTTTTGGCTCTATCCAGCCCATCTACATGTTCACACACATACACAGTGGCAGTGAGATGGGATCCTCTGATTCAGCAAATCAAAGGCCTCTCCTCCTGTCCATATTATCGATGCTGCTGGAGGGCCGTGGAGGATGCTGGGGCACAAGGCAGGGTGGGGGTGGGACGAGCTGGCGGATCTGTGGGGGGTAGGGCAGGCAGGGCTGGAGCTGCAGATTATTCTGGAAATTGCCAGCTGCAGTGTCTGCAATCAGGATCAAACCGGTTCCGGGTGGGGGAGGAGGAAGTCACTGTCGATTTTTGTCAAGCCAGCCTGTGCCTGTGTGTCTCCCGGCTGAGTAGGATGACATTCGCGAGGCGACGGTGGAAATGTCCCACAACCTCATCCTCTCCTTAATAATTCATCTGCCTGCCTGGGTTCTCTGCAGGTCTGTGGCTGTGGCCGCACAGTCCGCCTTTTAATGGAGCCGGTGATTACCAACACTGACATCTTAACATTTAAATAATACACAGACACCTGGCCGGTGAAAAATCAATAACACTAGAGGGAGTGTAATGAAGAGCACAGCACATCCAGCAGCCATCTTGCCTACTACTACTGGATATACAGAGCATGTAGATGCAAAAGCACATCCAGCGCTCCTTGCTCTGCACGCTACATGTACCTCCCCCACCCTTTTCTCAATGATAGCCTACTATGGGGTTGTCTTTTTCTTTTTTCTCTCTTCCTCTTCTCCTCCCTATATCGCCTATCCCCCCTTGCTTCTTTTTTTGCACATCTCTCTTTTCTTCTTCTCCGTCTCCCTCTATCTCTGCCTCTCCTGCTCTCTGAGGATTGCAGGGCTCCTGAGGCGAGCAGCAGAGCCCTGGGACAGACCCTGATTAAAACTGCTTGTTAATGACAAAGGCCTCAGCGCTGCAGCTCACGCTCTAATCCTAATCTGTATGCATCCGCAGCAGCACATATTTCCTCCTCTGCTCAGTCCTCTGACACCAGACAGAACGGAAACACAGAGGCAGCCATTTTGGAACAGCTGCATGGAGCTTCGTGTAATGGAGGAGCTCTGCACAGGACTCCAACGGCAACAAAAAAAAATCCACTTGTACTTCCCTTTGACTGTTATACTCTCCTCATGCCTCCAGGTCCATATGTGCCACATGTGCTGCTACATAAAGATGAATAAAAAGAGCACACTATCGCTATAGGTGTATCATGTGACCCTGCAGCTTTTGACTAAAAACAAAATCACCTTTCAGTTGCTCTAGCGTGGGATCATGTCAGCATGAGGCTTGACTTAAGCATAAGCCGCCATTTCATTTGCGCTGATTTAAAATAACCCACAGGGGAAGGTTGAGAGCGCGAGAGAAGCAGCCTGTTCACCTGAAAGCGAGACTGATGGGCTAACAATACAGAGGGAAGGTGAGCAGTTTATTTTAGCAGTGAGGGGGGTGTCTGCATGTCTCCAGTGATGCGGGGGTGATTTCTTTCGGCAGGCCTGCGAGTGCCCCGAGGCGAGAGGGATAAGGGCCGTAGAGGAGAGGGGAAGAGAAAGAATCTGGCCTGGAGAGACTTTGCAACATGAGTGCACTGGAGCCATTAAAAATATAACAAGAGATGAGAGTAACAGTGTATATTTAGCTGTGGACAAAGAGACCGCTATGCTGTGTAGCGCGTTACACTTGCTGTTCGTATCTTTTGGTCACTGCAGGAGCTCAAATCAAAGCCGAAAAAACGGGGAAAGATGAAAAACGGAGAAGAAGCAAACTGAGGTGTTTATCAGTTGTTGTTGCTGCTGCTGGTGTGTTAAAAAAGCACACACCACATCTGTGCAGCAACCACTTTGACTGTGATAAGAAACAATGGAGTTTGAAAGTGAACAGGGGGATTGGGTTAGTGCTTAGAATTATGGATGCTGGGAATGGATCTTGGGTGTGGGAAAGAAGAGAGAGGATTATGAATTTCAGCAAATCAGAGAAAAGCGTGTGGTGAAATCCCAGCTTCGCTTTATGTTTTTCTCTTTCCACCTCTCCCTTTTTCAGTGTTATTCTTTAATTTTCTCGCCCGCTCTCTTTTGTCTCCATCTTGAGCTCCTTCTCTCGTTTGATTTATTGAGTTTTCCACTGACATCTGCCTACATTTCAGCTGTCCGCCTTTTTTCACTAAACTGCATGTACATCTGTATGCAGAAAAATGTGATAGTAGAGTGGGAGCATTCATTCAAACCCTTTTTATCTTCCCAAAATAAAATCATAAATCTATTAGTGAAACTGCAAAATGTCACATTGTAAAGCGGTTTTCTTTCCCTCTAGTATCATTGGCCTTAATTGAGTGACTTTTCAATCAGAACAAATAGCTAAAGCTGTATTTGATTTTTTTGTCCTTCAACTACTGAGGTCAGAAGATCCATGAAATCAATCTGGCAAATTTCTACAACAAAATGACATCAGTGTGTTCTTGTTTGATGTGATTGATTACTGTGCAGTAAACTCCACTATTCCTTAAGTGAATTGAAATGGTAATTTCTTGCCCTCATCACTGAAGTGCATGTATTTATTTCAGGATAACAAATAATCTTTCTCTGACCTTTTATTGGTATTTAATTTAAAATGAAATCTGCACACTGCTTACAGTTTAACCATCCTATCTACTATGGTACAGGAGTCCATGTTATTTGCAGGTATTTTCATTCTGTCCACTGATGAAGAGGAGATGGTGCCTGTAATTACAGAGTGCTTTGTAGAGTGTGATTGCAGCGCATTGAGGGTCACTGAGAGCAAGGTTCAAACTTCTTGATATTTTCCAGAGAAATAAATATAACGAAGAGGTGTGCCCAGGCACCAGCAGATCACAAAGCTGAGGTCACCTCTGTGTGGGTACCTTTGGCTCAAGAGAGTCAAGGAAATGATTTAGTGATCTGAGAAGGCTCTGGAGTGTTGGAAAGGAAGTGACAATCATACAGAAATTAAAGGCTAGAAGTTCTATAATCTCAGCCTCTGTAGAACTAAGTGTTTGCAGAGTTGAAATGAAAAGGTAATGTAAGAAGCATAGGGGGTGTTTTTCTTAACATTGCTAAAAAGACTCAATAGACCAGGGCAAAGTTTCCCTCTGAACCAGCTTGGAAGCAATATATGTGGAGCATGACATGCACTAATGCTAAAAGGAAGACTTCTTGCTCCGAGAGCCACATTATTCTCTTAAGTTAAATGAAGCTAATGGCTGTTCTTGCAAATTCTCCCTTCTCATCATTAAAATGATTCGCCTACTACCACTGGGCCTCCACGGATAATACAGGGGAGTTTAGTGCATACGGGAATCTCCATTTTTATAACAAAGCACAAGTGGATCTCATATCCTCCTCTTAACAGCAATAGTGGAAACATCAAATATTGAACTTGATAATTTGATGTTTAAATTGCATGAACTTCCAGATGGAGACAGAAGACAAGCCCTCATCCTGCCTCTTCACATGTGTAATTTAAATCAGTGGTGGCTATTCTCTAACTCTCAATCTGCAATCAAGGCTGAGAGTTGTGAAATATTTTCAGCTCAAACCTGTCCATTTGAATATGAATAATACACAAGGTAGAGTGCATTATGATAATAACCTTCAATTACACAAGATATCTGCATATCTATCTCCTTTACTTCTTGAATGCCGTGGAGAGGCGTATTAGACTTCTCAGGACACACTGTGCATGAGAGCGGCGTGAATGTTGGATCGTCATTTCTCTCCTGCCTCTCAAAGCTGCTCGCATACTATCAGCATTCATAGCCCGCTTCAATCAATATCAATTAATTATCATGGGTACTCCAAAATGATAAATGCTTTTTATCTATCACTTCACAAATCAATGGGCTCACTGTTACCATGCTTACATTTCCCTCATCGTCTGGCGCAATCAATTGAAAACTCACAGCGAACAATTTACATTGAAGATGTAGCATGAAGGGGAATCAATATTATTAGCAGTGCTAGTGAAGGGGAGTGTAATATCTGTGACAAAGAATTAAAAAAAGGAGGCTATGACATCAACAACTCTTAAATTGTGACCCGCATTGATTATTACAGTCCTTGCACATCTTCCATGCAGCTGTATATCAGACCGACTGTAACTCTTAGACTTTGCTCAGGTGAAACATTTGACAGGATGTTAAGTCAGAGGTTAATTTTTACACAGTGGCCATGTTTTGCTGTCATGCAGCGGTTGTAGCTCATGTCTAGTATAGAGTCCCCACAGGCCTCCGCGACCATGTGACCAAGAACCCAGTGACCTGCTGTGGATGATGTGCAACCCCAAAGGTCAGGGTTTACAGGGCGAGTGTGACAGCCGACGCCTCTCCTTGACGCTATACCGCTGACCTCTGACACTTCTGTGAAAGCGTTGCTTTTAGAGTAGCTACATAAATCTTTAGAAGAGATGCAAACGTTACATATAGTATAAGCTTCATATTGATTTGAAATAAAAGCATTGTTCCCCAGTAATTTCAATACGCTTTGCCGTTTATTGTTCTGCTTCTAGCAATGTATTTTAAATGTCTTGAAATATAACTTGTTTTACTTCTGTTATGAACATCCAGTTGTTTCTGCTGATCAAGACAAAACACGTAAGAGTAATTGTGTAAAAAAACATAATTAGTATTGGTTTGTGTCATTTAGATCATTTTCTCAAGCACAATTGCTTTTAAAACAAGCAACTATGATTTGATCCAGACTAGAGTTCAGTGTTAATAGCAGAACAAAAAGCATGACACTGATATACATGCTAATTTAAGCAATGTTTATTGTAATTACTTCTCCTACTGTATTTTTTCATCCTACTTTAGTGTAATTAGGGACAAAGAAAGCCTCATCTTTATATTCTCATAAATGTCATTACACCTGAAGGAGCCAAATGTGTTACCTTTAATGTCAGGAGCACCGTTGTTTCTGTATATTCTTGAGAAAATGTGTTTAAATCTCTGAGCATATTTACTTAATTTGGACAGAATAGATTGTTCACAATGGTCTAATTAACATAATTATACATGTTTCTATGGAAACCCATGAGTCCAGGTTTGTTTCATTATATTTTACCTCCTAGACTATTTTAATTGTTGTGATGAGAGATAAGAAATGGCTGCTGGCATTTTCAGAACTACCTCACACTTGGCTTTTAACAGCTGCCCTGGAATGAGATTTTGTGTTGGCCACAGCCTTGTTCACTTTTTTGCTTGAACACCCACACACCTGTCGAGGAGTGCATTGCTTATTACTGCAGCAGGAGGGGTAAATGCAAAGTTTGCTTTAGGTAACGTAGTGTTTTGATGTACTGTACCTTTCATTTCAAAGCAGCACAATTCTGATATTCCACTTATTGAAAAAGAAGTAAACATTTTCCAGTTGTGCAAATGATTACATTAGCAATAAAGTTAGGATTTCTAATGTGCTTTGATTATTATATAGATTTTTTTAAACATACATACAAAGGTATCACTTTATAAAATGGTGACACCAGTGTAGCTTCAACTATAGCTACCAAGACTCATAATTAAACTATAATAGAATTAACTGTGTTTCCCATTATAACCGGTTTTATTGAAGTAGCAAAAAGTAATTTAAATGGTCAAATTGAAAATATATCTCACATTCTACATAATAATTGCTTCAACTTTCTGCCAAAGTAATCGGATCATGTGACTCCCCGGTGGACGGTTTCCTTCACAGGACTTTGTGTCCACTGGTTCAGCCTCTCAGTCCACAGAGGACGGGAGTCAGATCTACACTGCAGATCTCAATCAGTCATGGTAGCCTGAGTTTGGGCCTGGACGCATCCTTCACTATTACAGAGCTATCGATCGTTTAATTACACAATATGGGTCGAATTTCCCATGATAGACGACACTGTAAAAAATGGAAACAATAAAGGAGTGAGGGAGAGAAAACAAAAACAGGACAAAGTTGAAGAGTGGAAACAGTGTAAACTGACTGCAGATAAGCCTGATACATCTGCACAGATTATAATAACAAGTGGTGCCAGGCACAACAAACACACAGCAAGCATTTTACCTGATTTGCTCTATCTCTTATCATTGCAAAAACACATTTTTGGTGACCTTGACCTTGACCTTTGACCTACATTCACCAAAATTTTATGGGATCTATTCTGGAAAACCTCGCACCTTTCCTGAAAATTTCATGGAAATTTTGTCCAGTAGTTTTTGTGTAAAGTTGCTGACAAACAAACAGACAAACAAAAAAAACAAACCAAAAACAATATCCTCGCCTCCCCTTTGGGGGCAGGGTAATAAAGCTGTAAGACATGTTACTACTTTGGATACTGGTCATAACGTGTGTGATAAACTATAGCTCATAGCAACTTCAAACACATGTAAAGTGTATACAGAAAAAAGAAAGTTCACATTGTATGTTCATGAGAAGTTATAACTGCCTATAATAAACATCACTACTGGGGATTAACTACTGTGGTTACAAGCAACAGTATTATGTAATTAGATTACAAGACAAATACAGCTGAAAAAAATATGCTATTACATTGTCTGTTACTGATCTACATGTTTGTAATGACAAAGGGGTTAAATCTGAATATGTTTGTTGATTAAAAAAACACAAAACAAAACAGTTTATTTGTAGAATGTAATGGCAGACCATTCTAATGGCTATGTTGTTGGATAAGAACGCCTGTTAGTGCTGGAAATTCAACAATATTATCCCTCTGAAATGAGAAACATTACTGCACATTTCTTAGAAACACTATATAATCAAAACAATCTAGCCCAGTGTGTTACATTAGTAAACATGAAATGAAGTAATTAAAATAGTAGCAATCTGTAACGTATTATATTAGAAAATCAATTTTCCCAATAATTTTCAGTCAAATGCAAAAAGTATTTCCAAAATACACATGGAAGAAAAGAAAACCATCTCTTAGAAGTAATGGTTGCTTCTAGTAAGCACTGATGTTGAATATAACCCAGTGTAACTAAGTGTAATCAATAGCTTTCTATGTAAATTCTGGATCGCTGTGTGTATGTGTGTGTTGGTAACACAGTCGACTGTATAATGAACCAGACTTCAGAGCCCTCATCTGATGGATCGCTGGTGACAGGCTTTTAGGAAACTCAAATGTGTGGCTCTTTCTTCCAGTGAGCTACCTGTGAACCAAAAGGTGATGGAGTATGAAGAGGGTAGTGAAATCTTAGCCCTGTTATTTATGTGCTCTGTCTCTGCCTGTCTCTCTGTCTCCCTCAGCTGTGCTATTTTCTGCTCTCCCTCTGCAGCGCGGCCCTCGCTCAGGCAGGCGCGGGCTCCCAGCTCTAATTCTGCAGCACTCGCTCATGTCCTTCATTTGACCGTGGCACACCATGATGCCCTCTGTCGCCGTGCTGCCCCCTGTAGCTCACCATCACAACACTGTACACACACACACACACACACACATATATTGCCTTCCCAATAATCAATAGTGCAGCGGGCTCCAGGTCAACATAGAGAATTAACTGAGCGTGCCCAATCACGTGGAGGGGCCTCTGGGAAAAATCATTGGC
>JAPTMW010000014.1:22250760-22265096 GCA_029822955.1 Ostorhinchus angustatus | reverse complement strand
GCGGGCTCCAGGTCAACATAGAGAATTAACTGAGCGTGCCCAATCACGTGGAGGGGCCTCTGGGAAAAATCATTGGCTTTGCACCGGTATGACTCGCCGCACATGTGCAGTGTTTATCTATGCCTGAGTGAGCTTCCGTCCTCCTGTGTTTCAGTAAGATGCAAAGGCTAAAAGCCACATTTCCACATGTGACCTTCTGGTTTTTCACCGAGCTCTGTTTATGCATGTGGGCTGTTTGGTCATATGTGCTCTTTGCTAAGTGTGTTAGCATTATGTAGGCTCCTAAACCTGCTGTATAGAGGTTACACTTGTATCATCTAGTCCTCCCCCTCCACCTCGCTGTGCCCTGCTGTTCAACAGGGGCACTTAACACCCGTGTGTGTGTGTTTCTACCTACTTTAACTGCAGAAGCAGAAAACCAGCCTTTACTTTCTGTGACTCAAAACATTGTGAAATTGTTTATAACAGTGCATTATGGTTATTTCGGTTTTTAAAAGATTTAACCCATTTTTATACATAAACACTTACAATATGTGCTTCTCTGCTTGTCATTGAGGTGAAATATTTATTTGAATCCTGGACTTCGAGCAGCAGTAATGTGTTTTAATGCCGTACTTCACATGGGTGCAGCGTGAGGTTAGAAATTCTTGAGATTAATATACATGAGTCCACATTTTAGCAGTACTCATTCCTGCATCTGTATAAAAGGCTGACCACTGAGATAGAAAGGAGTGCATGGCTCTATCTCTACCGTTCCATTCCACTCATCTGTCCCCAGGGCCAGAGTCAGAGCGGCAGGATCAAAAGTAAAATCAGAGCGGAGAGCTGTATCCAATCGTGTCAGTCGGAGAGGTCTCTCCCTCTACTGTAGTCTGGCAGCGTCCAGGGCTGAGGGCACTGATCTCTATCAACGAGGATAAATTCAGTCAAGCCTCTAAAATGTGTGGCGGTGGACCTCAAGTGATTTAAATCATTAAAATGAGGCCAGCTGCATCATGTAGTCGGAGCACGCAGTAGGGGCATCCAGGAGCCTGGTACAGAGAGAAGAGTGCCATCAACTGGCGCCTGCTGATACATTCATCCCACTGCAGAGCGCCTGTGTATTGAGAGATGCAACAGCGCGTCTCTATAGGGTTAAGTGTAGTTATTTGTGAGAGCATAGACATAAAATAATACATTGTGAGACATAGATCGATCTTAAAGGCACAGCAAAACTGTTTTAGTAGAACTAGCTGGCCATTCACGCATAACAGACGTGTACAGTGCCTTAGGCAAAAGAATAGTTATACTTATGTTGTCAAATTGTTTACTTTTTTTGCGTCATCCAAGTAATCTGTGTAATAACATGATTATCATCGTAGATTGAGTGTAGAACTAGTGTGTTCAGGAGAAAAGGTGTTCCAGGCTGACCGCATCTTAAGAAGAAACCGACAGCTTTCACAAGAGACAACAATCACACATCAACCGTTCCATTTCACAAATAATAGACCAGCGCCTCCTGCAATCATTATATGGGCCTGCGAGCGCGAGAGTGTGTGTGCCTTGTATAATTGTAGGGTTACAGGCATATGTTTGTATTCATTCTTCTTATTGTAAAAGGTTGCAAGGTGTTGATTTACCTTTCAGCACGTAATTGAAAAAGAAAATCACTACAAGTCACTCGCAATCTCAAAGGAAAAAGTGCTTTTGGGGAGTGAAATGAACCAACTTGTGTTAGTGCTTGTATCGCACAAACGTATTGTTCACCTCAAGAGTTCAAACTAATGGTTGTGCCTATAGCTTTTTATACATACTCTCATCGATTCTTTGTCTGGCTTATACACAGTGAAAAGATGAGCGTTAGCAGTCCAAAGGAAAAACAACTGCTACCTGTGTCCTTTGAGTTCATGATATCTCTGTAGTTTACATTCCAATAAAAAAAAAAAACTTGATTGTCCTGCTAAGTTCAAGAACAAAACAAAACAGGTAGAATTATCTGTGACACAAACCAGACAGCAAAAACACACAGGAGAATGTCAATCACCAATCACGCCTATCCCGAGCATAAACACACCTATTATACACGCCAAGTGATGTCAGTGTAAACAATGCAGAACAATACACTCTGCATTTCTAGCTGCAGTGGCTCCTCTGATTGGCTGGATCGATCGTCGGAGGCATTTGATGTTATAGGAGGAGAGGCGAGGCATATTGATTGGAGGATAATCAGAGACAAGCTGGCTTGGTCCTCTTCAATAATTCAAAGGAAGGATTTGGGGTGAGATTCCCTTAGATCGGAGGTGTGATGTACATTTCATAGCCTGAGAGTTAGGGAGCTGCACAGGAGCCGGGAGGCGAGGGGAGTGTGTGGTGGTGTGAGTGTGAGTGGGAAGGAGGTGAGGGTCACGTGGGCTCAAACATAAGACACCTTTTAAACCAATCGCTCAATAAGTAACGGTGACCGAATGGTGTTCTCCACCTGCAACAACTCTGAATTCAATCGTTCGGATGTTCATCCTGGATTGTATTGTTTTTGCATGCACAGGCGTGTTCATGCACTGAAAAGTTCCCTCTTTGGAGGCTTTTTGTAAGGTTCCTGAGGTACAATGTATAGCAAACTGTGTTTACCTCACCCAGAGGACCTTACGCTGCAATCCAACCATTGATTTTCCTCTAACACCTTCAGCTCTGTATGTGTGACTAAGCCAGTTTTACTGGCCGTGGCATTGCTGTGAAAAACAGCACAAGCATAAACATTTGAGCGTCTTTTGTTCTGTCTTGTTTCACTGCATTTTTTTACATTGTAGATGAGTGTGCTGCCTCTTGAACTTGAATTAAATTATTGTTGAACTTGTTGGTTCATCAGTTCACATCAGATCAGAGTGCATGCTATGTAAAATGATCTGTTTGAGAGCTAATGTGGATCTTTGAACTTATCAGATTTTTTAACCTAAACTATGACTCTGTGTTTCTGTATAGCAGAATTCCAGACAATAATTTTCATTTTGATTAAAATGTTAAGATACGGGGCTCTTCCAGATTAGGTCGTGACATTGACCTATCTACCATGGCTTCTTTTTTTTCCTTTACCTATAGGATGAGTCTGTTTTTCTGTTTCAGAAATTAATTATGTTCACTAAAATGTCAAGTCATGGACACTGTTGGCAATAAAGTTGGAATTTTGTTTTCAGACACATTCCTCCTTTTATTCCTTTTTATACACATTAGTAATCACCTTTGACTACTTACAATGATTACATATTGAGTCCCAGTTATGCTTTATCTGTCAAGAATAAATCACATTGTCACAATCATTGCATGAGAACAGTTAAATATATTTTATTTCAACAGTGTATTTTAAACTAGTGCCCATCTGTTCACATTGGTCACTACACATCACTATGTAGTATACAATGTGTCATCCTATTTGTATGAAAACAAGTCAAATCTATGATGCTGCTTGAAGAATTAAAAAAAGCTAAAATATTTACATTAACATTTATTTATTTATTTTAAATAACACTATACAGTATTTGGAAATCGATATGCACTTATCAGTGTTTTTGTCAACAGGTATGAGTCTTCATGTGGTCACATATAAATAGAGAAAAAAACAGGGGTTACTTGTATTTTTTATCCATTGTAAAGGAGAAATTAGAGGATTTATGTGTAAAATTGTCCAGCTTGCTGATTTTCAGGCTTTTGAGACAAATCACTGTAACACAGTGCAAATAACAATCCAACATTCCTACTGTAAAGATTCTAGATAGTGTTTTTTTTTTCATTAATTTCTGTATTGACTAATAATGGTTTTGATTATGTCTGCTTAAAAAAAGCACCTGACTTTGTACCACATGAGCCTTTACATTAGTCATAAGAACTAATACTATAGAGTCTTACTAAAAATACTCTCACACAATGAAGAGAAATTTGTTCATTGATATGTAACTTCAAAATTCATTGCAAAATTTGAAAATATTCAGAGTATGAATCTGTATTGAGGTAAAAATCATAGTTTCAGACTGTTGCTTGAATATATCTTGGAAAGCCACACTCAAGGTGCTCTTTGTGGTGAAGGCCTACAGAAGCGTGTGTGTCTCTATGGTTTATACCACCATGACCTATACTGTGGATCTATGTGGCGCTAGTCAGACGTGTCTGGAATCAGACTGCATTACTGCCACTGCAGCCAGGCAAAAGGTCAAACAAGGGGGCTTCCTCTGTAACACGTGGTTTTCTCCCGGCGCTTATCTCCTAATCACTGCAATTACCACAGCACCGCTTGTTTGTTTGTTTGCTGGAATGGTGCATTAGTGTGTTTGTATCCCGCTGACCGGTGCAGACGTGTCAGGCGGGCGTCTGGGGAGGGACACTGCGGTTAGAGGGTATGCTGACTGCAGATGTGGGATGTAGATAAAGGGACCGCCACTATCATCATCTTAAACATCACCATCATCATTTTGATCATGAGTCTCTCTCGCTCTCTCTCTCTGTGCTTCCATTTCTTTCTCTTCCTTTCCACCCTGTCTCAAACTGAGAGAGTATGTGCACGTGCCACTGGAGAATTACTGCATCAGGTCATCTGTCAGTGTCTCCATACAGCACCACACCCTATAGTCCACACCACAGATGCTCCCTCATGCATACTGAGCTACTGAGGTTATGCCCTCATATGTTTACATTTGGTCTTTACTCATCTGGTTTTTACTACCATGTCTTCATATTTTTCCACCTTTTCTCCCCTCAAACTAACATCTTTTTCCCTCTACACTGTCATTTTTTTTTTCAACCGACACTGCTGCCTTGTAATATCTTATTCTTCTACCGCTGCCCTTGTCTTGTAGAGCCGCCGACTGCAGCCTAGTCCACTGACTGTTTGAGATGAACGAGTGAACATGTAGACAAACGTCCTCTCCCATGCTCCCTGTCACCTCTTACCTGGAATCACATCTGCACACACACTATAATTATCCCCATTTGATGAGGGATGGGGCTCCTCCATGCAGCTCTGGCTCCTGATCTGTCTACAGCAGAGCATAGCAGGTAGATGCAGGGCTTCTCTCCCACTCATCATTACTGCAGGAGATACCTGGCTAATTATAGCCCTATGCTGCTGTAACAGAGACAGACATGGATATCAGGCTTACTGGGAGGAGCAGATATTGCTGAGGAAGATGGATATGGTAGAGAGAGGATTAACAAATGAACCATTTGCGGTGGAAGGAATCAGATCTACACCAGAAGAAAATGTTTACTGCCACTGTTTATTTTTGCTTGAACCAATTTATAGTATTCTTGGAATATTTTATATTCATCATTTTATCATTTTTTTTTAGTTTATTTTAATAATATTTTGACTAGCTGGCAGTTGTATTTTTTAAACTCTTCATTATAAATATGTATTCAGGCAGTGCATTTTCATAATACAATGCCATGTGAGAGGGTGAAACATCTGAAATGCCATCTTGACTCATTAGTTTTTGGATAAACAGGCTGCTGCCAGTCTTAGCTCCACCATTTCTTTAATGCACCGCACTGTGCAGAGCATCTCTGTTTAATACAGCTTGACCTTGATCGCAGAACTGTAGGTGAGCTGCATGGCAGGCTGAACGCACACACAATATACTGTGTGTGCCCGTGTGATTGTGTGTGTGTCTACATCCTCTCTGACCTAGCATGTCCTCTTTCCATCATCTCCAGTGTTTTTTTCTCCCATCATCGTAAATGGTTCTCTGTGCTGCCTCTCTAGGTTTATGCAGCATCATTCACAAACATCATCCTCGTCCTTCCCCTCACTCACTCCTCTGTCCTCTCATTCTTTTGAAGTCCTTGATTCACGTGTATTCTCCTGAAGAGCTCCTATATGTCAGCCGACCAGCCTGAGAGACAAAGGCAGGCCTGAGTTAATTACCTATCATTTAGAGCAGATGGCTGCAGATGATATGTAAATGGAGTGTGTGCGTGTGTGTGCGTCTCTCTGGGTGTATATGCCAGCATGTAAGAAACTGTGTGTGCGTGTGTGATTGTGCATATGCCTGTATGTCAGTCTGCCTGTGCATGCAAGAACATACACGGTTCATCCTTCTATCTTTTTATATATTTGTGTGCATGTGCAGATTTTTTTCTTTGGTTTACATTTTAAATTGGGTTACAGATTGTTGTATTCCACTCAGATAAAGTGTTAATGACTAAGCCTATAATTATGAGTTGCAGTTTTTGTGCAATTACTCCCAGGCTCCTTTAGCCTTCCATGTTCATTCAAATATATGTTTATTAACAATCTATTTCTCCAACTTAAAATTAAAATTACTTTGCCACTCACTTCCTTTTTCGGGTCAATATTTCATAACCCTATTTTTTGCACAATACAAATAAAATACATTGTACTTTTTTAAAGTATTCTCTCTAAATTCTTCTGCTCTGAGGCTGGGAGCACTGACTTAAATCTAGGTCATAGTAAATCAATTGAGACATTTGTTTTAGTCTGTTATTGTTTGACGGCTTCTCAAGAGTATCCTCCAAAAGTCTAAAGAGTTTTTTTGGTTTTTTGAGTGGCGAGCTCACTTGACACCAAACATAAGCTGGTGTGTTCTGTTTCTTAGCATGAAGCAAGAGGCATGGCAAATCAATGATGAATGTGCAGTGAATCAGAGATATATGTTACAGTGCTCTCTATGACACAGGAAGAAATGTAACCACAGAGGGAGGGCAGGAGAGAAAGGGGGAGGAGAGCTGTGGAGGGGTGCAGGAGAGAAGAGGAGGGGGGGGGGGTTGGACAGTGAGATCAATAGTACTGCTAGAAAGACCTGTTCGTTTTTGACTTCACACTGTAAATTAAGCCTTCTCTGTGCCAACCATTTTTCAGCAGCGTGCGTCCGTGTGAATTGCAGTGTATATGTGAGCTATAATGCGGGCTTTTGTGCATTATACAGTAGCTGCTGTAAAGTGTGTGAAATAATCTCTGTATGTTTATTCTCCACCAACACACCCAGCGGGAATCTGTGAATGTAGTCAGCATGTGTGACTGTAAGTTTGCAATGCCACAGATGGAGACCCACTAATTTACTCATTATGGAGATTTAATAGGAGAGAATACGGCTGCAAAGATCAGATGTATCTAATAGACAACATTCAGCGTGTTTCGTTTTTTTATTCAATATATATTTGACTCCCATTCAGATTCATCTGCATTTTACTTTTTTTCCATTCCTAAATGCTGAGAATTTTAATAAATAATTTTTCTACTGGCAGTTTTAGGCATGACATGATCAGCACAGAAGCAGCAAATGGAGCCCATTGATATGATGGTTAGTTGCCTATTGGCTCCCTGGTGAGCAAACCTCTTTCACAGCTCTGAAAAGTTAACACTGCTTCAGGCCTTTTATGGCATGATGGCAAATAGAGCAGTTTGGCTTCATTTACTAATGCAGCAAGTCCTCACATAGTGTTTTCTGCTGTTCCAATAGTCAGCACAATAGATCTAATTACATTTCAAAGAACAATTAGCAAAGATATTACATTAGGAACTGTGTAAGTCTGCATATGGTCAATCAGTGAAACAGAGTAGAAATAATTCTCACATTAGCTTTCTGGTGTTGCAAACGTTTTCTTGTGATTTTCATGCTTGGTGTGCCTGAACGGAGATTTTGACAATCTAATAGAATTATTGGACAAGTGGGTAAAATGTTTCATAGTTTATTGCCTTTATTTAAACAAATTTAAAAGCATTCAACATTGTCTCTGCTCAGGAATCAGAAAAAGAAAATGGACCCAACCATCGTTGAGCTTTACGTTATAACAACAATGCCCTCTACTGACACTAAGAGTCTCTGCACCAGCACTATGTTACAATATGGAAGATACAACCAGGGTCTCCTCTATTATTTGTCTCTTTTTGGCCTCAGCCGTGATACTTATACAGAAATGGCTGCTGTTTTTTTTTTCACATTTTGCTCAAATTTGGGCTGTTTTAGCCAACATTGCGAAATGACTGTAGATGAAACACTGGGATACACGCAGGAAACTCCTGCAATTAGGTAAGCCATGTGTCTTTGAGTCTAAAATTATCTGCACCAAAATAAAATGTCCTATTGTGTTAAAATTAAAGTGGCCTCATTACGACAATAATAGCACTATAAAATGAGATAAAAGAGGATTCTGATTAACCTTTGGCTCCAATTTCATGTAGTAACCGCCAGACTCAGTTATGTGGTTTTGTTATGTGCACGTGAGACTGACTGTCTATGCCTGCTAATTTTACCACACGCTCCTTCACTCATTCATTCACATAAGGTATTTCTCTGCTCCGGCTGCAGAGAAAATGTGTGCACCTTTGATCTCCTCCCGCTCATGGTCTGTATCTCTCCTGAAGCAGAAAACCATTAAATGCACTTTGTGTCCAGATACACTTGTCATGCAATAGCCAGCTCAGATCCCAGGGAATCAAAGGTATGGGTGATGCCTCCAGAACCTGCATTAATATTCATGAGAGCCAGAGCTGCCCTATGATGTAATTGCGGTAGCGGCGAAGGTCAGTGTCTTTGCCCACCCTGTGCACAATATCAAAGCCCAGACGCACACATGCCACTTAGTTTTCCTTTATGGTAATCTCCATGCATTTTGAAGACAGGGTAAATAGATGAAAATCTGTTTTTAATTGTGTTATCACCAGACTTTTATGCTCCCAGGGTTCTCACTCTCATATTACAATGTTGCTCTCTCATGTTCTCTCCTTGGACACACATCACAGTAAGCCTTTCATCCAGGGACTAGAGCTGTTTACAACCCTCCCACCCACCAATGTGTCCTATTCTCAAGGCTCAGCTGGTTCTGAATATAATGGACCATGCTTTTATTCATGTTCCAGCTTCGGCCCTGATCTGGCACCAAGGATTCAACTGGATATCAAAGCATCCACATGTTTAATGAGAATCACAGAATATATTGAATTAGTGAATAAAAATCATTTGTTACATTCTAAAATGTATAATATGCTCTAGATGTGTAATGTAGCATGTTTGCTTTTGTAGTGATTCATCCTGCTGTGACTGGATGTAGTTGGAGTTCTTCTGTCTGTAAGTGTTTGGTGGTAGTTTTGTGTCCTGTGAAGCCCTCGCTGGAGAAGCTGATTGATAGAACCAGGACAGACAACAGCTCCTGTCACATAACTATGACTGCTGTCAGACCCAGTTCTGTCACAGCATATGACTTTACTTTAAAAAAACAATAATCTGTTTTACAGTATTTAACATGGAATGATACTCGTCCTTGAGGTATTTACAGAGTCTTTGTCAAATAAGTAGCTGAAATGCCAGTCAGTCAAGAAATCTCAACAGGCCAAATCTCAATTTGTGGTTGTATAATGACCATCATGTCTCACAAAGCTGCTGTTCTGAACTCAAATCTTTTTTTTTTATGTCAAGTTTTTACAACTTTTTAGTGCATAGCATGTTGTGTCACATCACTTTTAGACAGTAGTAGAGCAAAAAAAAAAAAAAAAAAAATTACCCTCAAATATCCAAGTGCCTTTAATATGAAAAGCTGAGAGGGGATAGGTGCTGGTTCTGTGGGATTCCCCATGAATTAGCAGCATAGTGGGACACTTCCTGTACAGTAGAAACTAAGAAGATTTCCATGAGCCCCTGTCAAGGCTAATAACCACAGTGGTCTCACAGAGAGCTCCCCCAGGGCCGTTTGACCATGTAAGCAACGGGAGGGGTGATTTTCAGGGAGGTGGGGGTCGGGAGAGTCAGAGCTGATGCTTCTCAGACTGTCTCAACCCATTTAGCTCTTTGGGGCATGGCCAATCCATCTCTCGCATGTAGAAATAAGGTTCATCATAACCCTGCTGTGTTTGGAGATGACTGGAGATGGTGAGAGCACAGAGGCGAGGAATGGGTAAAAAAAAAAGTGCGAATGGACAGCAAAGCAGAAAGACAAAAATACAGACAGACACACAAGCAGATATTCAGGGGGCAGACTTAAGGGGGGCTCGGGCCTTCTGGGCATGCCCCGGTGCTGACATCAGCAGAGGCAGTCGCAACCCCGACAGAACACCGCGAACCACAAAGGGTGGGCGAGAGGAAGAAGGGAAGGGAGGGGCAAGGAGGAGTAAGACGGAGGGGGAGGGGGAAAAGATGGGGGTACGACACTTGTAATCGGATCATTGGCTACAGTGGGTTGAGTCGATGTGATCAATAGAAACTGCACATGCAGCAGAGAGCCTTTAATGGCCCTTAATCTCCATCAGGCCTGAGTAGGAGGGTGGAAGAGGAAGTCACAGGAGCAAAGGGAGTCTGCATCACATTACACACTCAACCTGCACACGCACACATACATCCAAGAGTATAGAGTCCCCGCCGGTGACTCCAGGACTCAGCAGTGAGCATGTCATATTTCATTCCTGGGCACCTTTTCATTTCATTTCAAATGCATTACATTTCAGACCTTTCCATTCTGCACTACCCCCTACAATGCAAAACCTTGGCTTGAACATGCCTTTCCCGTACAGGACACATTCCAGCCATTGAATTTAATAAGCAGCCTGGCCACAGTTAGTGTGTCTCCACAGTATGAGAGGGTATGCAGTCCAGTTATGAAGTATAGATGTGGCAGAAAACCTTTTGGATGCAGCACTTTGTGTCATTCCTCCATTTCATCTAATTCATCTATTTTCTCCATAGATTAAACATTCATATTTATGAGGAGCACCCAAGTGTCTTAAAAGGGCAGTGCAGCATAATAAACATAGAGATAGAAATTAGTGACACAGCAGCAGTCCGCCCTGTGTCACGCTCTGATGTTATTTCTTTTTATTCTCTCTTCTTTTCTTACTTTTTACTGGACTTTTTTCTTTACTTATTCATAAATTAAACAGTGCATGAACCAGGTTAAAGCAGAATGGGTATGACTTGGTCTCTAAAAAATAATGATGATACAGATATGGTCAAAACATCTGAAATATTTAATGGCATCCAGCAGTCAAATTGCAAATGAATACCTTATCCCATAGTGGCAACAAAAAGTGGGTATTTTGTCTGATTTGGCTTTTTTTAGTTAAAGGGATACAAACCCAGGTCCATACTCAAACATAGCTGGTGACAGTAATATATTTTACTGCGGGATGGAACTGGTTATAAACAAAAAAAAAAAAAAAAAAAAAAAGATACATTCCCATCATAGACACTGGATAAACAGTTCATTGTAAGGTATCAAAAACATCACAATTCTTATTTAATGAAATTAATTAATAAAACCATAATTATGATTATTATATTCTGTTTCTGCATTGAGATCCTCTGAATCTCCATAAATATTATACACTGGACCTTTAAATAAGAATTCTGGAATATGCACAGTCCAGATTGGATATCTTTATCTGCCATATGCAACGCTCTATATGTGCCATATAAAGTAACATAAAGCAGAAGTTACAAAGCTGTCTTCTTTTTCTGTTATATACGTCTTACATCTGAAGGTCACCCAGCCAGTCAGACACTATTCTTCGGGTTATTCACAGTTCTCTTTATATTACTGATTACACAGAAATAGGTTTTCCTAGCCCAAACAGTTGCATCAACACTGTACCATTGATTTGATCAGTGCTTCTTGTTGCCAGGAAACATTCGAACAGATTAATGACCCTGGGCCTCAAATGATTCCCTGCTGCTCTGAAGGCTGCCTATATGCATTACATAAACATTTCATTTGTCCAACAAATATAGAGTTGTGAAAAGTGCTCTTATGGATTGCTGATTAATTCACTGCATTAGTTATCCCTGCTGTTAGAAAAGTTTCATAAATCAATTGGATATAAAAGGCTGAGGAAGTGAGTAGTTGCCTTAATTGTGCAGCATCAGTTGAAAGTGTAATAGTAGTTTTCCTCAACCACATTCTAGGCAATTTATGTAAAAACACTTTTACTAATGTGTCACTGCATAATGGGAACACAGATATGGGCTTTGAATTATATAGCAGAAAATCTTAATTTTAGTCCAAAGCTTAAATTATATCATAGGTTGTAAAGGTGCACATATATGATGTAACTCATAGAAGCATTCATCCAGATAAATATAAAACGATCAAATCACAATTGTAAGTACTATATAAACTACATCTGAATTTCACTGAGGCACTCCACTTACATGAAATAAGGTTGAGTGGTGAATGAAGTGAATGAGTACAGTTATGTATAATGAAAGCCTCTGGAAATGTGGCTTGAATAGCAAACACACACAGACTATATGATGTCAAAGTTGAGTATCATATTAAGTATCCAAAAATTCAAAAGGAAAAATGAACACTCGAAATGATTAGAACTCCTAGTGAAAAAACTGCACATTTTGCTGTCATTTGAATCTCATTACATACAGTATTACCTTATGTTGCATGACCTTAAGAGATTCTCAATTCACAAGGGGTCACAAGTACAGTACGTTATCAGAGTAAGTACATCGGAGAACATGGACGTTCAATTTTCCACATTTTGTAGACTTAAGGGGACTGCCATGAAATATCACTAAATCTGCTTTTATAGCTCGAAAGCTGCCCACTTCATGTCAGTGTATATACTGTATGTAAATACTGTATGTTAATTAGGATAACAGTATTTATGTATCCACTCAAATTATTTCTACACTGTAGCTGCTTTTCTTGAATAAAGATTATAAGGAGAATTCATTAGTGTTACTATTATTAGCTGCACTGTTCACTTTCTGTATATTTATCTGGTACAAACAGAGCAGTGGTAGCTGTCTGGTGATCATCCTTCATCATATGAAAGATGGCACAAATATTCCAAATAAATCTGCGCATATTTCCACGAAGGAAAAAATATCTTGTTGCTATAAATTTCACCTAAAATGTGAACTTGTCTAAGAATATGACCAAGGATAGCATTTTTGTCATCTTGCAAAGCAGACATCAAACTAAATTCAGTGTTTTGTAAACTATAACCTGTGATGGGGAATGTAGAAACTATCATCTCACTGTCATTAAGATTCTCCCAGCATCCCTTTACCAATATTAAATATGATGTATGCAATCAACAGAAGACAAAAAATAATAATAATAATAACTAAGCTCTTACTAAACAACTATCTTGCAAATTGAACACTTGAACACTGCCTGCTGTTGTCAAATGTATTTGTAACTAATTGCATTTCATTTTCACAAGTTTCACTTTAGTTGAAACTACTTAAGCAATGAACTGTCCAGTTGCGCTGGTGCATCACAGTGATATTTGTGACTGGATTGGATGTAACTCTGGTCCCATGAGGAGGAAAAACACTGGAAGAAACCATTAGCACTGAGAAAAGAGAGGGTTTGACTTTTTGATGGACAATCAATGACATAATTACATGACTAGACTGGACGTGATGATGTATGAAAATAATTACAACCAAATGATAAATAAAAGCAATAAATTAAACTCAATAAAAATCTAAAAAGGACAGATGAGGCAGGTATTCTCTGGTTTCAATGGGCATAACGCCACTGCCTGGATGTACTCATAACAGTCCAAAACTTGAGTGTGAAACAACTCTTCGCACCCTCAGTTGCCATTTTGCCCATGTAGTGGAAAAAGAAGGACAACAAAAGTGTGAAAATAGCACCCTTGGAAGCTGCAGTTTTAACTAGTCCTAGTTTTATTAGCTTAGGTTTAGCCAGCAAGTACTTTAGTTGGAGACAGTCATGGTACAAATATTGAGAATGGTCCTCCTCCTGGTTGTAAAATGTCATTAATAAGGCATTTTCAGTAGGTATACGATAGCTATGTTTGATTTGATACAAGAATACTCTGATGATATACAGTACTAACACTGCACAAGTAAGTAGCCTACATAGAGCACACATGTACTGCAAGGAACTACACAAATGGAAATATCAGACACAGACGTGGCATATTAAAACACAGATAAATCAGTTATGAATAACATATTGCTTTAGAATACATGACTTAACAGATTGATAACTAGAAAGATTGTTTGCTAGGAGCTTGTAGCTAAATTTGTCTGGGATAAATCTCCAGTATAACCTAGGAGTGTATAAAAAATGTAAGCAATATTTGTGCTTTTTGATGTTTAATATTATGTACACTCATTCATCTTTAGAACCATTTCAACTGGATCATGGGGGTGCCAGAGCTTATCCCAGTTACAAACAAGTGAAGGTGAGTTGATCCCTGAATGCATCACCTGCTCATCACAGGTTTGATATACACACATGAACAATTCACCCTCACATTCACACTTACAGGTGATTTAGATCAACCATATAATCTATTAAAGTGCATGTCCGGACAGTGGGAGGAACTTGGAGTACGTGGACAGAACCCACACATGGAGAACATGCAAACC
>JAPTMW010000014.1:22212134-22228598 GCA_029822955.1 Ostorhinchus angustatus | reverse complement strand
ATGGACTGAGCCGAGAGGTGCAGGAGAAGATTGAGCAAAAGTATGATCCAGATCTGGAACAGCGGCTGGTGGACTGGATAATGGCACAGTGTGGAGGAAACCTGGAGAAACCACAGCCGGGCCGGCAGAACTTCCAGAAATGGCTGATGGATGGAACAGTGAGTGGCTGCAGCACCAGCACTGAAAATAGAAGTTACCCTTTAATTATTTACAACCTCTGTCATATCTAAAGAGAACACTATAAAGGGCTAATATAAGGAATGTAGTTTATGGCATGTGCTGTAAAAAATATTGTTTTATATTTTTTTTACCGAGTCATCCTTGTAGTCTGATGGAAAGCTTGTCTGAAAATGTTTCGACTCTGGAAAATCTGTTCATAAGCTTTAGAAAAGCACCCAACAAGATTTGGCTTCATATGCCATATTTCATTCTGTTGATACCAGCACTTACCATAAGATAAGTTGATTTTATCCTGATGGAACTTAAGTAACTTGTGTATGTGTGTGTGTGTGTGTATTTCTTTTATTCTTAATGAAATAAAGCATTATGGTTTCTTGGCTAATGCAAATGTATTTTCATGCGTCCGCTCTGTTAGTGCTCTTGGATATCTTTAAATCACTGACAAAATTATAGTTGACAAGAAATGAGGAGGGAGGGCTAATAAACTAAAAGATGTTTCTTATCTTATCTAATAATAACAAATGAGACACTCTTTAAAGAGGATTCCGCTGTCAGTTTTTCTATAGTCAGTGCATCAGCTTAATCTGACACCGGTTTAATGTCCTGCTTTGTGCCAGATTCTCTGCAGACTCATCAACAGCCTTTACCCAAGAGGGAAAGAGCCCATCAAGAAAATTCCAGAGACACAGATGGCCTTCAAACAAATGGAGAAGATATCTCAGTTCCTGCAAGCAGCAGAAGCTTATGGAGTCACAAGTACTGACATTTTTCAAACTGTGGATCTCTGGGAAGGTGATATTCTATACTCGACTGTCGTATGTCTGTACACATGATTTTGTAGCAGATGATACGATGACAGTACATTTCCTCACAAATTGTTTTATCTCAGGGAAGGACATGGCTGCGGTGCAACGGACCCTGATGGCTCTTGGGAGTGTGGCCGTTACAAAAGATGACGGTCATTACAAAGGTGACCAAGAATGGTTCCACAGGTAAAATCAAAACCACACCATGACAGAAGAGCTTCATGTTACCCACACCTGCACACCCATTAGTCCTCTCTTATCTTTCATTTCATTTTTTTTTTGGTGTGTAGGAAAGCCCAGGGGTATCGGCGAGAGTTCACCGATGAGCAGCTACGCCAAGGCCAGAGTTTGATCGGCCTGCAGATGGGCAGCAACCGCGGTGCTTCCCAAGCTGGTATGACGGGCTATGGTATGCACCGTCAGATCATGTAGACCACTCACTAACTAACCTACTCCTCTTACTACTGCTTCCAGACCTTTTTTTGTACTAATACTACAAGTGTTGTAGCCTTGAAACCTCCTAATCCTTTGTAGCACTTGCTATGCTAACCTCAGTTTCCCTGGAATTGCTGCTTTTTCAAACTGAGCATTCTGTCTTCAAAATGATGTCAAATGCTGTAGATTACCTTCACCGTGCTCTCGTCCTCTTCCTCTTTTCCCTTTGACTATGTGTGCTCCCAGTCCAGCTTTTTCTTACCTTCCATATTCAAATATTACTTAATGTGAACTTAAACGTCCTTTAACATCAATGAAGTCCTATTGAGAAAAATGACATCTCTACACAAAACAAGCCATCGGTGTCAGAAAGTCCTTAACCACTGTTACAGCATGTTGTATGCCAATTATTTGTAATATTGTGTACATTTATTTACATCGATCACTGATCATTGTTTTAGGATGGTCTGTACCTGTGTTATTATTTAGCCTTAATCTCAATGAAACTCTGTGACTCGTGATGTCTCTGCTATCTTGTCTGAAGACTTGTTGCAGTATTCTCTGTAACCAAATCAGCCTCACGTTGTGCCTGGTTATGGGACTACAGAGACTGGGTCCTCATATATTGGCCTCAAATGAGTAATTATTGAGTTTCATTCACTCTGAGCCATGCCCTTGTCATTTGTTTGTCAGATTACATTTTTGTCCATTTAATGTACAAGAAAGTAAATCATTGTGCAGTAGCCAACATGTATGACAGTGAAGTTACTGGTGCAAGGTAAAGACATTGCTTGAATGTGCACTTTTATGTATTGTCATGTTTATATTTTTGAATATATTTATATCTGGAGGCCTGTGGTAATAATTATTGGAAAAAAAAATAAAGTATGTGAAAATATAATGATGTCAGTCTGTGTTGTACACAAGCTGGTTGTAATGATAGCTGGGAGGTTGAGTGTGTGTGTTGTGAGGATTGTGTCTTATCTTGCATTTATGTTGCAGCCCCTCCCTTTCACCCATCTATCCTGTCTCTCCCCAGTCCACTGTGTACAATCTAATAAAGGGGCAGCATGACGGCATAGAACCGTCTCGATACCAGATTGGTCTAATTTAAGGCAGTGCATGCAAGCTATCCGCCTGCTGAGTGACTTTACGTAAGATACTAAACACCAGCCTACTACTAAAAATGCTCTATAATAGCTGCTCTTTCATGCACATAAGGAATCTGACTAAAATTATGATTAAAATATTGCTAAAAGCAGCTCTAGGAAGAGCTGTTCCTCTGCTTTTCTTTGCCTTTTCTGAACATGTTTACAAAAGCATTGTGATGACATCTATGGGGGTTTGTCCTTGAAAATAAGCAAAAACATTGTGTTGAATCAGGCTTTGTTGTGCACAGGTCACATTTTATATCAGAGGTTTGGTTTATGGGGTCAACTGTTAGTGGCCGCTGGCATTTCAGAGAGCACATTTGAAACAAGCATGCATAAATTAACATTTGAACTTATTAACTGTGGGTAAGCAGAGGATATTAAAGTCTCTCAGGTCATCCATTATTTTTATTGCCATATTGAAAATGACAGTAAGCAACCCTTGGCTGAAGTATCTCTTCTGTGTCTATAGAAAAGATACAGTATGTGCTTCATTGTATAGAAAACTAACACGTGAAACTGTGTCCTTTTGCATGTCCTATTAAATCTTAGCTTATAATTAGCTGAAACTGGACCGGAAAATAATGTTCAGGGGCATAGGTGATGTGTAACTGGCAGGGTCGTACTCAATAAGTAAACTAAAAACTAAACCAGCCAATAAAAGAGCTTTCAGGGATGAGCCCACTGTTGCCTAAAGTTCTTGTCCAGCCCTTGTTTTCTTTCTTCGATGTCTTGCTTGTCTTTCATTACATTGTCCATTCAGCTCTTAGACCTATGTGAAGACAGCTCATTGATTCTTTGTAGGTGAACATTTGGGTAGGATGTGGTTGTGAGGATAATTATGCACTGGCTTGAACTTGTATCAGTCAACATTTTTGCATAGTGGGATATTAGTTTAGTGGAGGAAGTGCATCAGGGATAATGTTGCACTTGAGATTTGGGGTTACTCTCCTACTTCTTTTATTGGTTGTCAGGTGTGTTGCAGAGGAAGAAACACAGACTAAAGGTTGTATTTGTGGATACCCTGGAATACCAGGGGACCCTGGGCACAATGGTTCACCTGGTAGAGACGGCCGAGATGGACTCAGGGGTGACAAAGGTGATCAAGGTAAGCTTTTAAAACGTGACTTCATTTACATTTTCAAATAGGTTTAAGCTTTTTTTATGTTAATAATTTGTTGATCATTTTTTGAAAAGGGGAAATTGGTCCAATGGGAACAGCAGGTAAAGATGGACAAAAGGGAGACCAAGGTGAAACCGGTATGTATGTCCATTATGAATTGCACTGCTGAAAAATGTATATATTTAAAGCTATAAAATTATTTACCACCCTTCACCTACTTTTGCCAGCTGAATTGTACTTTATGTATGTGTTTTATCAAAGGAAAGGAGAAAGTGAGCATTAAGGGATTAGAGACATTCATGGTGGGCTTGTCATTTGCAGGTCTAGTTGGCCCCGCAGGGCTCAAAGGAAAAAGAGGAGATAATGGAGAACGGGGGCCTCCAGGAAAAATGGGGCCCCAAGGAGTCGAAGGGCCCATAGGCCTGAAAGGAAATAAGGGAGAGATTGGACTGCCTGGACCTGAAGGACCTAAAGGGGATTTAGGGCCCCCTGGGCCAGAAGGTCCAAAGGGGGACATTGGGCTTCGAGGAGACAGAGGCATTCAGGGACCTTTGGGGCCTCCTGGCAGGCCGGGGAACAAGGGGGAAATCGGTGTCCCTGGTCACAAAGGCAACATTGGTTATCGTGGAGAGAGGGGGTCTCGAGGAGATAAGGGAGACAGGGGTGAAAAGGGAGAGACTCCTGTTATTGATAAGAGTGCCTTCTCTGCAGGTCTCACAGCTCAAACTAAACTCCCATCAGTCAATGCACCGATCCGGTTTGACAAGATCATTTACAATGTACAGAATCACTATGATCCACAAACGGGAAGATTCACATGTTCTGTAGCTGGAGCTTACTACTTCACCTACCACATCACCGTCTTCTCCAGAAACGTGAAGGTAGCTCTCGTGAAGAACGGGGCAAAAATCATCCACACTATGGATAACTACCAGAGCAGCGAGGACCAGGCAGCAGGAGGCGCTGTGCTGCACCTAGAGGTGGGGGACAGGGTGTGGCTGCAGGTGGCAGGAGGAGAGCTGTTCAATGGGCTCTTTGCCGATGAAGATGATGACACTACTTTCTCTGGCTTTTTGATTTTTGCAGCTTAATCAGATCATTACGACACTTTAAAATGAGCGTTAAATGAAACATATAGATGTTCTTTAATGTAAAGAAATTAGTCTGCCATTTTAATGCATTATATGTGCGTCATATAAAGGTTTTCTTAATGTTTTATTTCGTTTTTTGTTGTCGAACGTGTAGATATAATCATTAAAACTGTAGAATTATATTCTAAATATCAGCCTATAATTACAGTTTAGCAAACAAAGGGAGGTGTCATTGTTTTATGATGTAATCTTTCTTTCCTTAGCCTGTTTGTCGTCTTTAAATAAAAAACAATCATGTACTTGTCACATGCGTCTTCTTCTGGTATTTGGGGATGGGTGTGCACACAACAAATACCGACACATTAATTGTCTGGCATGATACAATGACATGACACGAAGAAGACAGCGCAGCACCAACTGGAAGGTCCAGTCTTTTTTGTCTTCAACAGAAGTGACTCTTCTATTTTTTGCCTTTTTTTTCCTTCAATGAAGTGCGTTTCTTAGGGGGCGGAGCTTTGAGGTTACATTATGGGAAATATTCGATGATGATTGGCTGTTAGCCGCCTGGTCATGGTGCGGTCAACCAATAATGTCACTCATGACTACAGAAGCCCCGCCCCCTCACAAACACTGCAACAAGTGCATTAATGATGCTCAATCCTCCAAGAAAGAGCTTCTTTAGGAATCAACAGCGCAATTGTGGTCCTTTTTTTTTACACAACTTCGGAAGATATCTGTGTGTTTTGTGAATTCACTTGACTTCCAACAGTTTTTGCCGGTTGGCGATACCGAAATTAGGAACAGTAACGCTTGCGCAATCTAGAAGAAGTGTATCAGTGAGTCCGTAGGTTAGCTCAAGAAGCTAACTCAGTGTGTTCCAGAAGTCAGCCAGCCATTTGTCTCAATATGTTGCGGAGTAACTAGTTTAGCAGGAGCGGCGTACTTGCCTCTTTTTTTTTCTCCCGACATGTTTTTCGTAGAGGACGGCGACTGTGAGGCAGTGAACCGTCCGGCGATTTCACGATGGATAAACAACAAAAACAGCTGCTCTGTTGATGTTGAGAAAACAAAGTGGATGTGAGGATAACAGCAGCCACTATGAGCAGGGTGAGGAAAAAAGTTATTGGTGTTTTCTTTCCCCCTTTTTTTTTTTTGGTCATTGGAAGTTAAATATGTTTAATGGGTTTTATGGAAAGTTTTTGTAAACTGGAATAATAATAATAATTAAAAAATATATAATAATAATAATAAACTTAGTACTTGTTTAATTCATATCTATAAGTCACCTCACAGTTGCAGTGATTTTCCATCTTGTGTTCTTCTTAAAATGGGACCAGTGGGGGTTATTGTCGTGCATTACACCCTTGGTTGTTATAGTGATGTGGGAGATGCCAGGCTGTGTAGGGAGTTGGTGAAGGAGGGGCAAGGGGGGCCCACCGACTACAAAAAGCTTTATGGCTAAAGAAAGTTAATTAATGCAGAAATAAATAAGCACTTTGGCTCACAGTGCTGTGAGTGTAATCTTCTTTCATAGTACATGGTTTTCAGATTCAGCCCAGCTTTAGTAGGTAGTACCTTCCACACTCCCTGCAGGATTATACAGTCCAGGTTGCCCCCAATGAACTGATTCCATCTCATAGCTCCTTTGGGGGAGGCTTATATCATATAGGTCATTAAGTGTTTAATACTCCTCCACAGGTCGTAGTCCTCTACCTCATATTGTCCTGGAGATTGATTTGCACTACCTTACTTTCTTGCCATTAAATAATGAAAATGTTATTCCTGACCCTAAACAGCCAAGTCAAGAAGGACATATGCCCCAATAAAAAAGCATTTGAGACTTTATGAATAAAGTTTCTCAGCTCACAAACAGAGGGGGAAGGTTTTTTTTAAACACAGGCTCATGTATCTATATCATATTTATGGATTTGAGCTCTTGAGAACCTTTCTTTTTTGTGGTTTTTGATTGTTCATAGAGCCGCCTTTTGGTTATTGTTGTACCGCTGTCAGCCTACTCTGTTGACTGTTGACAACAAGGCTCAGTAGTGTTTTGTCCTTGCTAAGCCTTGTACACTGTGTGGTGTTAGATTTCTGGTTGTCTGTCTCTATGACAGTCTGCAGCAGATCAGGTGAGTGTTGGTGACACTCCCTGCTCTGGCCTGTACCGGTACTTCCCACGCTCTATAGAAAGAGGTGTGGCTTCCGTCTCCCATTCTCCAACTTTCTGATAGATCAAAAATGAGGAACTAGGTCATGGCCAAATATGAGACTTTAACCAGGAAACTAAATCAGCATTGCACCTGATTCAAACAGTACATGTTGTCTGTTTCATAATCATGTTGGATTATGTGCAAACTGGGACTGTACAATCCACAATCTCATATCCAGATAACAATACATATTGCAGTATAGCTCATTTACTGTTAAATCATTGAATGAATAGTTTATTTACAGTCACCACATGGAAAGGCCAATAACTAACTTGGAGACGAAACAGAAACCCTGACTTTTTCCCCCCTCGATTTTATTTGCATCCTTTGTGCAAATTTTCAATTAAGTACAGAACAATATGTGAACTATTATTTGTATGAAAAGGCAAATGGAAAACTCTTTTAAAATGTGCAAAATAACTATGTAAAGTACAGCTTCCTTTTCTGTTTCAGAGATTTCATACCCTAATCATATCCAGTGGTCCTTGTTTTGTCATCTTGTTCTGTCATGAATGTTCACTATCTTTTATGTTTGTCTGCCTGGTCATTATGCAGATATAACATCCAGACAGTGAAAAATATTATAAACAGTGTGATGTGTGACGCAAGTTTAATGAATGATGGCACATAATGTGATTTGATAGCTATAATGGTTTATATTATCACATGATGTACTGTCACATCTTAAAAGCTCAAGTGTAAATGAATGTGATAAAGATTACTTAGTCTCTAGTAACTTGGTCTTAAATTGACCACATTTGATATTATTCATTCCGTATGGAGTCTGCTGAAATCTTGGCCTTGATTCCCCTAGTTTTTATAAAATGTGGAGTGCACACAGGCCAAGCTCCCTCCTGCAGGCAGGTTCTGCTGTTTACAAGCCTTTGGGTGTCACTCTCAGTCAGTGCTGAATAGCTCGGTTGTCTCCCTGATTAGGCTATCATGTGTAGATGAAACCAGTCCTGTACACAGACTGGTAAAGCTCCACTAATCAGATTATTACTGAGATGGAAGAGGAATAGCATATACACACAAACATACACACTCCCACTCCTACACTGGTCTCTCACACTGCAGATTTCCTTCAAAGTCTCATTGCAGCTGACATTTTTGTCTTGGCTTGAAATTAGGCAGCAATGGTTGGTTATTAGGCATCCAGGCATAACATTTTAATATGTATTCAGTTATTTGATTCTGAATATTGTCCAATGTTGCTTAATCTTCTCAGCTGCTTGTGCAATCAGTAATGTGAACTCACTGCAGTCAACTTTTTTTTCCCCAGAGCTCAACATATGTTCAGCTTAGGTTTCACTCTGGTTACACACGATTAAAACTAATCAGCCAATCTGTTCTTTTAACACTGTGTGGTGTTACTTTAGGGCGTCATTGTAGGATGTCGTCTGTATAGCTTTGATTTGTCCAGACAATCACAGGTAAAGTGACATCTCACAAAAGAATGGTGATGTTGCTTCAGGGTGACTTTGTCTGTTGCAGAAGTAAGCCAGAGAATAGAAAATGACAGGGAAGCTTACTTTCCCTTGATACTCCCTGTCTGGTTGTGTTTCTCATGTACTGCTCAGTTCATTTTGGGCTAATGAGTTTTATCCTAGCCTCAGGCAGGACATACCTCTGCAGAGGTGAACTGAGCTATGGGCAGGAGGTCACTTAGTGCTATGCATTTATGACTTCTTGCATAACATGCTTCGAGCCAAACAGGAAGAGAGTCAGTGATTTAAATGCTTTCCTCCCTCTTCTGTGCAGGCAAACTTTTGAGTGCACAGGGAAAGAGATTAGGATGCTCTTCTTGTACATGTGATTTTAGAGACCATGCTTTAGGCGTTTGTATACAAGTTCATGCATCTAGGTGTGCGCTCATCCTCATCTCTGGGAGTTTAATCTGAGGCTGGCTCCAGCTGGCTGCCATGTGTGGGGGGGTATCCCTCCCTGAGCTCTTAATTAACTCTGGACCAGGGCTCCAGAGTTCCACTCCCATCCACAGCTAAGCAAGAAGAAGTTAAGAGAGTATCTTTGACTTTTATATAGTGGCAGAGCAAAGATGAGTTCAACACAGAGATATAAAAGGACAGATAGGAAATATGCTCTCTGAATATTATCGAAGCGTTATCATCTTTGTAGAAACTAATCAGCTCGTTGCTCAGTGTGGCAGGTGTACAATTAACTCAGTCTAAAGTAAGCAGGTATGATTTTTTTTTTTTGTTGAGTCAGATGCATTTATCTTTACATAAGCCTCTATTTAAGTTGTGTCAAAATGAAACATTCTAAAATAAATGAAATAATATATTGGCTATAAATTAAATATACTATTATTGAAAAATCTGATGACCACAGACATTGCCTCACATTAACCAAGTAAGTAGGCCTGGTATCTATCCGAGTTGTGCTCTGAATGAAGCAGAAAATGTAAATTAGATAATACAAGAGTTTAAAATCTCTTCCTCTGACCTCTAATTGTAAGATACTGGATTAGAATGCAAGATCTTAAGAGAATTTTCAATACAGGCACAATGTGTTTCTATATTTGATTTTGTATGAGACAAAGTAATGTGGTTCCTTAAGAACAGATCAACGAACTCAGTAGTTAGTTACTGAGTGCTGAGGTAGTTGCCTCAGCATTGGAAAAAGTGAGTCTAATGTGAACATCAAAGGTTATATTGCTCATAAAATTACCGCAAATGAAATCCAGTTCCATAAAATCAGTGTGGCCTTTCCATGAAATGGCCACCACCTGTGTCAGTTTGGTTCTTACTAACAGCGCTGCCAAGTATCAGAAAAAGCCAACTGGTCTGTTGCAGTTGGCGCCAAGTGTAGAGCGAAGGCATAAAGGTGTTGAAGGAAAGCACAGTTGGTAGAACGGCTGATAGCATGACACAAGTATTCAAAACAAAAATAAGCTGCTGAAGCTGTTGAAATTTTTCCCTTCCCTATCTTTGTGCTTACAAAATAGATGGAATAATTGATCCCGACATTTTTTTTTTCCAGTTGCTACTCAACGTGACTCCTCTGCAGCTGAGGAGGAGAAAGTACAAGAAGACAATTCAGGATAGCTTTGAAAGCACAACATTGTTCAGAAAGGGTGTTTACTGTCTGTCAGCAGTGGTGCTTGGCAGCGGTGGCTCTGTGTTTACATAAGTCGATGTGATGGAGCGAGCTGGTTGAAGTGACAGCAGATTCCACAGAGAGTTTGACTGAGAAAGCCCATCTGCTGCTGAACACGCATGGGGACGGGAGATATGGGAGCGTTCCAGGATCCCTCCTCACTCCCCCGCCTGTCGACACAGCAATCACTGGAAATAACACTGCCTTCAATCCTTAAAAAAGGCTCTCAGTCAGTGTTTTTTGCGCTGAGGAACATTAACAGAATAAGAATATTTTCAACTGAATACCTCAGTAAAACTGATAGAATTTGTGGATAATTCCATTTACTGTGTTATTAAATGTTAGATCCCATCGGCAGTAATGTCAACGTAAAGCAAATCATTCAACTATTAAAATAAAACTGCATGTAACCCTTCAAGAATATGAAACATAAACATTTTAAACATTCTAAAGCCTATGTAATGTCTAGTCTTATACCGTATTAGTATTGTCGCCCTCCAGTCCTTATGACAGAGACAGGAGGAATGGGTCATATTAAGTGAAGAATTGGGCTTCTGGGAAAAAGCCAAGGAGCTAAACTATTTATGTGCTTACATTTGTAGACTGCAGGATGGATTTTGATGGAAAAACTTGCACGCAAATGCTCCTCAAATGCTGTTTTTAGACACAAGTCTTGGAAGAGTGCAAAAAACGTTTGCAGTTTTGTCAAAAGATTAAGGAAGCACCACAGAAGGGAGACATGTAATACACAGCCAGTATGTAAGCGAAGGCCTTTAATGTCAGCTCATAATTTTTTATGTGATTTGAAGTCAGTTTTAAGTGAATATATGTGTCTGACAAAAGTATTATATCCATTCGTATAAGAGTCTAAGAGTTTAATTGTTTTAAAGTAGTGACAATGAAATATGCACAGAAAATGAAACCTCTTTGTGTAGAGCTTTGAAGGAGCTGATATGAAGACCACATAACCCTTAACATCACCTCATCACCGACACAATCTGGAGAAAACTGGGCAATTTATTGCATTAATCACAATGGATTAGCAAGTTTCATTGCTTAGTCACGCTCACAAAGCCTCACTTCAAAGACTCCGATGCATTAGCCACTGCACTGAATCACACACACACAGAAAGCTGAACTTAGCTCACAACCCCAACCTGGGCCTCAACTCTCCTTGGACATTGAAATACAGCACCAAGGACAAATGTCTTACTCAGAAACGTCTGTTTAATGGTGTCTCTCCCCCATCTGCCCCCTCTGTCCTATAGACACACAATAGATCATTCTTATGGTTCCATTTATTCCAGAACATGTACTCATGACGCCTTCTCAAAAACTACAGTCATGGTTTACTGTAAAAATGTTCTACAGTATTAAAGTCACACGTTGTTTTTTAGTCTGACCTACTTTTAATGTTCAGTAAATTATAAAATCTTTGTAACGGTCCTGTGTGCATTCTGTATTTGTTTTTCAGGCAGAACAAAAGGACAGGGCCCTGTCCACAAGTGAAGACTCTCTCCCATGTCTTTACAACCCTAAAGCAGAGCCGCTGATTCGGAGCCGACCCCTCAGTGATATATACCCATTCCAGAGCCATGCTGAGAGGATAGCAGTCCCATATCTGCTGTCTGGGTGTGGCGCCCAGGTACAGCCCATGACGGCAGGTCCTCTCACTGATGAAAACAGATTGAATGGCATCAACTCCTCTGCCTGGTCCAATCCTGATAAAGGTCAACCAGAGGGGAAGCCCCCAAGAATTATGAGGCTTTTTTCTAACCCACGAAAGGGCCCTGTCCCTGCTCACAGTCCAAACACTGATTGTCCCACCTCAGCCCACAACAGTGACAACAACAGTGGTCCCCAGTCCTGGTCTGGACTCTCAGGACTGGGTGTTGTAGACTCTTTTAAGAAGCTCCGCTCCTCTGTGCTTCAGGGCATCCAGAGTAGAGGAGCAGCACACCACAATGGAGAGCACACACCTTCATCTGATCTGCAGGCAGCTAATGGCACAGTTAGAAATGCTGACTCTGGGCTAGAAGATGCTCCAAAAAATGAAGGAAATGGCATGTCTAACGGAAACATTTTTGGCCAAAGATTGGTTACGATGAGCCGAAGTGACTCAGACATTGAGGACAACGATGAGGAGAATGATGAAGGAGATGGCCTTACTCGCAACTCACGATTCTCAAGGAGTATCAGGAGAGCATACGGAGCGGGACGTATCTCTTTACTTGATGTCGGAAATGGGAGACAAATAAGAGGCAGCAAAGATGAAGCCGGTGACAGTCAAAAAGCAGATCAGAAAGTTGGTACTCAAACTGAGCTTTTGATCGAGAGCCCAAATGTGACTGTTCTGAGCAGACTGAGCAAAAGTGCAGAAAACCTCCATATATTCAAGGGACCTTTCAGACGTAAAGCTGCATCCCCAGGTCCTGCTTTGCCTCACAGTGACTCACCGGAGAGGGGTACTTCTAACGGGACACCAAACATCCAGAGAACATCCAGTGCCTCCTCTGTGGACCTTCACGGCCGCAGACGGAGTCCGGTGAAGGCCAAGGGGCAGATGCTAAAGCTGGTAGGCAGCATGACAGATCTGTCTGTTCGACGTAGGCAGAGTCCCTCCCCCAGCCCCACTTCTCCATCTCCCATGTCACCCCTGAGCCGTCTCCATGATGACTACTCCCGACGTGTGCCTTGTCTACAAACTAGTGAGCGACAGCGCAGACCTTCTCCCATCAGAGCCCGGGTCCTGTCGGTCGAACACAACCCACTGGTTTATCCCCAACATGAATGTGACGCCATCCCACACCAGCACCAGGTCCTTATTAACCCGGTTAGTTTGGAACCCACCGAGAAATCAGAACAGACATCAGCTGGTATCTCTGCTCACTGTGAATCATTGGCTGTAACTACAACAAGTGGTTGTCAACAAACAGCAGAATGTGATTCATCTCCACTCAACCAGAAAGCGTCTACACTCAGCCAAGAACAGGCCGAGGCCAAGTCACTACCAAACGAGGTAAGGGAGTACTTTTACGTTGCTCCAAGGTGGTTTTTTGTCTTGTCAGGCTCATAAAATGATTCTAATTTTGACAAACTGGCTTTGAATACATGAATAATATGTCTTCAAGCCTATTTAAATCATTCTGATCAGAGATTCCTACATTACTGCTTATATAGATGTTAAATAATGTGTTTGGCAAAAATGTCTACAATGTTTACATGGCCCAAAGCAGTGTGTAAACTGGTTCTGCATGCTGTGAGCTATCTAATGTGCCAGACATTCAATGCAACAAGAATGTTTGGCAAATATGAGCTTTGTACATCAATGCTTTCTTTAATCCTCAATCTTTTAGGGTCTGAACTAAAAAAAAATAAAAATTAAAAAAACCCGCAGACCATGTTTCTACCCCCCCAGAAATGCATCACATGTTGCCCCATTGTGAGGCCAAACATATGAAGAAAGAATATATTTATTCCAACTAAAGAGAAATATCGTGTTTTTTTTTAAATACGTTTTTTAGCCATTTTTTTCCCTTATTAGTGACCATAGGGAGAAACGGAAGAGGTGGGAGACAGATGGGGGGGGGGGGTCACTGCAGCGAGGCCGGAGTCCCCCCCCCCCCCCCCGCACTGCAGCGAGGCCTGAGTCTATAGTTGTTTTTGTTTGCAGTCACTGATGCTCCTCTATGCTCACTGACAGCGGTAATACAGGTATTCTGACAGGCAAAGCAAAAATAATGCCATCAGTCTTAGATGTTATCTTTTATATTGGCTGGATAAGATGTACTGTTACCGGAAAAAGGCTGCACATTGGTTTACACCATCACTCAGCAGTAACACATTTGTCAGCAAACTTGGACATTTATTGGAAATCATTCAGTTACAGGACAGGTTTGTTTTAAGTTTAACAGAGGAAAGTGTAATGGCAGACAGGATGATTGACCACCTTTGTTATCATGTACAATAGTGTGATCATTAATACGTTTAAGTCTTCCATTTGAGCGGCATTGACCCTTGTCTTTGGAAATGAAACATCGCTCCACCAAGCAGCGATTTTATGAAGTGATCTTTGAATCTGCCATGATTTCCAAGTTCTCATGTCGACGTGATTCTTGTCAGCACAGGACACACTATAGATCAGGCCTTTATATGTATCCAAAGTCCTCTTCAGTCTCAGATAAATAATGACATAAGCATAACTGCTTTTCACCCTCCTTCGTTTTTCTATCTGCTGTGTTTGTTCTTTGTGATATACTGACTTCTGCTGTCACAGGGTCACATGCTGAATCCAGCTGTTCTCTTCCAACACGCATACTGAAGGAGCACATGGAGTTAATGATTAGGCTTTGTTTATGATTAGTAACCCTTGAACTAAACAGGCTCATAGTCCTGTAGCTTTGGGTGGGTAGGGAGCTGTGAAGTACAACCCCTTTACTCCCCCCACCCCCACCCCTCTTTGGCTGAAGCTCAATGAATCAAAGTCCACCACCAAGGACTCTGGGCCTGGGACAGCAAGCTGCACCACAAAACTAGACAGGACCATAAACACATCATTACAATGAATTCTGTTCTGATGTTTAGGTCTCAGCGTTAAAGTCTACCTTAAGATAGACTGGGAAAAGTCAAATTTGTTAACTGTAGATATCAAGTGGCATTCAGTGTCTAAAATATTATTTAGATTCTTAGCCTGGAGACGCAGGCCAGTGTGTGTTCATGTGTATTTCACAATGGTGCTCGTCCACTGTGTGCCTTTCCAGTGTATATGCCGAGGACCGGACCCAGATCAAGAGAACCCAGAGGTGAGGTCTGATACCACTGTCTGACTAACTGACCGAGAACAACAATATCCGAATGAGTAACCATTAGCCAATGTTTGACTTCTTAGCATATAATATGAGGTGACATACAAGAGCGTATGATAACATTAAATCGGTGAATATTTATGGAGTTTCTTCTGCTGTTCTTGTTTGAATATGATAAGCATAGGGGTTCATTGTGTTCAATATGTGGAGCCAATCACTGTGTGGACTTTCACATGACGTTAGTTTCTCATGAGAATCTTTTGTTAGTTATTTGAAATAGTTTTCCTTTCTTTCCTGTATCGACCAAGACTGTTGTTTCTACTTGAAATTTTTGTGTCAGCAGCCTTTGTCTGCGTTTCTGATTGACAAATGTTCTTCCCAGCAGACATTAGGTCGTGTCTTGTGACTGCATCTTTGTACATAGCAGATCATTGAACAGGAGAAAGTCAATATTATGGCTGTTACAGAGTTTTGAAGTGTTTCTTTTATTTCGTAGGTGAAATCAGACCAACTAGTGAAAGAAGAACTTCTCCAAACAGAAGAAGTGTCTCCGACCACCAGCAGCACTCCTCCTATCTCCCCAACATGCCTCTTGGAATCACCCACATCACCCACAGATGCAGCAACAGCAGAAACCGCTCTAATCAAACCCAGACGAAGGAGTGGGCGCCCAAGACCCCGACCCATCTCTGACTATGGACAGCTCATTTCACGGAAGCACTCCATTCCCGAGGAGGTGTCGGAGCTGCTCACTGATGAAAGGACACCAAACACAGCATTACCTAAAGACTCCAGTGGTAGAGATGAGTGCGGAAGTGGAGAGAGCAGCATCAACGGCGACACGCAGGCTACGAGGCAGCGGCCTATCTCAATGATAGGAGTCTTGGATCTGTTCCCTCCTGATGCAGAGGAGAAGGAGGACCGCCTTCCTTCTGTAAGCTGTTACACTTCGATTTCAAAACTACAAGAGCTGCTCTGAGTTTAGAAACTGTGAAGAGGCTTGCTAATTATTCCCAAAGGCTATAGAACTTTTCTGCATATCCTGGATGGTTTAGGAACATCAGTTGCCAAATGATTTTTTTTTTTAATCCAAAGCAGTCACGTATTAAATTAGTCTTTGCTTCAGGCGGATTTAACTTGGAATGCTGCAAAGTTTGTTTCAACTCAACAAGTATCTGCTTATGTTGTGTTCAAAATACTGTATATACTTCAGATTATATTGAATGAAAACACACACCTTAACTCTGGATAATTTTCTGTGCATTATATGTAAGATTTGCCTTAAATGGGTCATATTTTGCTAGACCCACTGTTAGATTAGATTAGATTAAACTTTATTGATCCCTAGACAGAGAAATTTCTTGGTTACAAACAGCAGAGGAGCTGTACGTAACAGGTTTCCCACCACAGGCGTCAAACAGGATTCCAGGAATACATTACAGAATGCAAGCACATACAATAAGACGTACTCAGATAGCATACATTTTGACACAGTACATGTGGAAACATGATGGGACTTTTTGCGGGGTTCATTGCTACGGGAACA
>JAPTMW010000014.1:22115777-22129080 GCA_029822955.1 Ostorhinchus angustatus | reverse complement strand
CATAAGAACAAATGAAATAGTTAGTCCAAAGTCATTAAAAACAGCATCAGATATCTCACTTACATCTGCATTTATTTCAGTTTATAATTGGCTGAGAATTATCTGATGAAATATTCAACTTATAAGAATTTTTTTTTAAAAAGTTTTACAATTTAACTCGCACTTGCAGAGTTAATCTGTTCATTTGAAAACATCAAAAGTTACAGCAGCTCAGTAACAAGTAAGATAACCTTAAAAACACTGACCACAACCAGCAGCCAGACACAAGATGACACAGATGCGGCAATTACTGAGCTCAGGGATGAAATGAACAATGTTAATCACGGAGCTCTTAATACTGACATACATTTATTTGTCAGTAAATGCATTTCAAATGGTCGCTGATAAAGTAAAAAAAAAAAAACAAGCAACTACCCAACACCACTACTATTCCCTGTGTGTAAACCACAATCATCTATGACGTAATGAAGAGGTAGCTTGATAAACAGGAAGTCATACCGCTGACCAAACCAGCACAGATATCAGCTCATCACAGACAGTCAAGCTACACAAACTACCCCTTTTTTCCCCCTTCTGAAAGTAACCCAGTTCTATTACCATAATGTTTGTGTTCTCTAAAGTTGCTCCCTGAACCAATACTGATGCCTGCATGAGGTAAATACACCAGAGTAAGGGTGCATGAGGGAAGTTGAGGCATTAATAAGAAAGTTGAGGTGAGGGTTTATTGTTTCACACCAACATGAGGAAACACAATTAAAGACCAGACTGTTGACCCTTACACTATATTGTACTATATCCTGTGTGTACACAACTTCCCTCTTAGCGAAGTAAACCCATACCCTATTTCACACCACCACTCTGAAATGAACATGACAATATGTAAATTCATGAACATGGTTTGTCTGCATGATTCAAATTCTGCTGTTTATAACCATAAATATGAGACATATTTGTATACCTTAGCCAGATCCTCCTCAATGACATCATTCCTCATCTGTGAGGCGTCCAGTTGTGTGTAGAACCGGGCTCCGATCATTGGCATGATGTCATTGACACTACGCAGGCGAGACTGTTCAGTCAGCAGGTACCTGTTCACAGATAAACAAAGCTCAGCTTTTCAGCATGGATATACCAAGAAGCTCAAATCACAGGCCTGCATATCATATCAGATGGTTTACAACCAAAGTACATATCTGTGGTAACATAACTAGTAAAAAGAATTATGTAAAATGTTTTCCTAATCAAATGTTTTGTGAAAACATCCCAGTCTCCATACAGCTAGGAAAATGTGCATTCTTGTCAAACACATAAATGAAATAAACAAACCCTGCCCCTTCGCAAATGTTTTACTTGATTTGGCCTATCTCTTAACATTGCGAAAACATTTTTTGGTGACCTTAACCTGGGATCTACATTCACCAAAATTTAATGGGATCTATTCTGGGCCACTTCGCACCTTTCCTGAATATTTCATGGAAATCGGTCCAGTAGTTTTTGAGTAAAGTTGCTGACAAACAGACAAACTCGAACCAAAAACAATACCCTCGCCTCCCCTTTGGGGGGGCGGGGTAAAAACCATCCATGTTCACTTTGGGGAGTACCTCTCAAAATGAAGTGCTAATTATCAAGTCTTTCCAATAATGTGCATTTTCTTCCTTGCTAGTTTTTTTTTTACCCCTGAGTAACAGTACTGCATTTCATTTTTTCCTAAAATTGTTGTCCATTTTGCAGTCTGATGTTTCTTACAGAATGAGGTTCTTGAGGTCTGAAGAGTAGTTGATAGACACCAGCTCCATTGCCTTCTGTAGGTTTTCTCTTTGAATGCCAGCCAGAGAGTTACATGCCAACGCCAGCACCACCTTACCCAAGGAGACGAGGTCTGCTTGCTACAGGACACAAACATATATTGATAAAGAGTTTTAACATTCGCTGTAGGACCGTTCTGCAGTGTCTGCTTATGTGGTATAGAAGGCATCACTGACTGTACCTGGTACTGAGGCATTAGGGCAAGATGATTGGTCTGACTATTGTCAAATGTTAAGACATCAAACACCCCGACACAGTTCACCCGTAACCTGCAGAGACGAGAGGCCATTACTGTCAACACTTGGTGTGTAGATCTGTAAGTGGGTGTGTGCTTAACCACACGTTTGAGAAAAAAGGAAGCCTAAAATGAGAACACTCTTCTGCTTTTAATGTATTTACAGTTAACAGTAGTAACTAAACCCAGTGATATGGGAATTGAAACACATGCAGACTGTAATTTGAACAGTAAATTTCTACTCAGATACTTGTGCTTGTATCAATACCTGGTTTTGCCAGTAATTAGAATCTTGCTGGGGTCCATGACACGGCAGGCGAGACCAGCAGTGTGGATGGTCCTCAGGGCCGAACTGAGCTGGACAATGTAGGCCCAGATCAGAGACTCTGGAAGTAAACCTGCATGCTGCCGTGGTGGTGGAGGTTCATGTTGTCCTGCAGACAGACACATCTTTGTCACACAAACATGGCCTGAAGGGTTAGACATTTTACCCTAAGTAGAATAAACTTATTGTGCTTATCGTAAATTGTGCTTATCAACTTATCTTACACACCGCCAGTTTTTATGTCGGTAAAAAGATGTCATTTCATTGAAGTGAACTTTAATCATCTTTATTGAGAGGCACACTAATAAGAAACGGGTTAAGGACACTTACAGGAATTTGTGTCATTGTGACCACTCATAAAATATCTGTAACATATGCAGGGCTGGGGAGTAGATTGAATGAATAATTTTTCTGCTTTAATTAATGTGGAATATGCTAATCAACATTACTACTTCCTTTCTTGAACAACTGGAGTTAAAAAAGTTGTTTCTGAATATGATGCAGTCATTGCTACACAACTGTGCTTTATTTCATTTACACTTATTTTTAAACAAGTAATGCTCACCGACACCCTTAAACTACTACTTTTTGCTCATCTTGTCTTTCAACCCATGTTTTATCTCAAGTTCATCTAGAGTCTAGATGAACTTGAGATAAAACATGGGCAGATGAGCAGATGATTGGTCTAGATTCTAGACCAAAAAACACAAAAACAACCATTTATATTTTTTTTACCATGTAATTTTTTTTCTAATAATTGTTATCTAAGAGTGTTAGGTGAGTGTTACTTACAGCATACAAACAAAAGCCACAATATCGCACCAGTAATGTGAGAACTGGCTATAACAAGAGACATACATTTAGTCTACATGATGCTATAACTGCCTGGAATTTAACACATATTGCTGTACAGTGGCAGCATGAAAATGCACATTTCTATACAGTTGAGACACTGTGGTTTGTTATCAGCATTTGCTAAAGACTAGACAAAGGCCTGTGTCTGAAAGGCTTTGCTTCCTCTATCTGCATTCCTGTATGTTGGCCATACAGCACCTGCCCTAGGATCAGTTTCAGCCACAGTTTCCTTCATGTCCCCATGTATCTCTGGCGCACACTAACTGTCAAAACACGTTAAAACTCCTTCTTGGTTCTCTGCACGGCAAAAGAGTACAAGGGTTTGTACGAACATGCATGTCTGTGTAGCACTTTGGTCAGTCATAATACACTTCAAACCTTCCTTTATTTCTCTCATAATCAAGGATCCAACAGAAACACCTTCTTAATCAGAAAGCAGGGTCCTAGCAGACACTGGGAGCTGGGGTTGGTTTAGTGAAGAAAGCACAGAGGGCAGGATCTACACATGACTCTTCTTCCTTTTTAGAATTCTCCTTAGTACCAAAAGCATAGGCTCACCCCTGAGATGGAGGGGCACTCTGAAAGCAATCTGAACTGCAGATCATTCAGGTCTGACGGTGGCTCAAAGCAAGACAAACTGAAGAAAAGCATATACAGAACCATGATGGATCACTGTTCTTTATCCAACATGAAAAGACAAATTCTAAAATTCTGTCTAGCTAACCAAATGTTCACGTTCATGGCAGACATGTACACAAAGTCATGCTCTGCGGGTAATGAACTGTAAACCTAAATAGACTTAAGCTAATGACCTCATTTGCAACAAAGCAAATAAATGTGTGAAGCGGATGCGAGCCCAAATGCACTGAGGTGATGCTGGGTGTATTTCTGTGAAGGAGGAAGGGTGGAAAGACCACTCACCCCACTTCCTCTTGGTGAAGTACGAGTCTGCTGCTGGGTCATTGAAGTGTCTACTGAACATAGTCTCTGCACCCGCATGGAAGTCGTAGGAGAACACCAAAGCTGTGAAAGAAGACGACAAGGTGAAGGTCAAAAACACAACGTACAGTTACATGTAGTGTACATTTATTTTTACTATCTGGAACCAATTTAAAGGAAAATCATCACACAGTGAAGCTTGGAAAAAGTACATTTGTAACAGAGCACATAAAAAAAATGTTAAATTTTTTTTTTTACATGCTTCTCTAACTACTGTTAATATTACTCCTTGAATATACAGAAGAGACACAAATGCCATACAGGCTGGATGCTTGTATACACTCACAGTGGTCTCCAAAGGCCTTGGTGGTGAAGACCTCCCTCAGTGTTACTGAATTTGAATGCTGAATCTTCTTCCACATGTCCACCAGCATCATGCACTTTGTGTTAACAAGGCGGAAACCTAACATTTTATAACACACAACACATACACAGGCATTAAAATACTAATTACTGAAACTTTGAATTCAGCATAATTTCCTAAACAATAGTGTTTTCAAAGTATATTTCCCATTTTAACAAAAATAATATAAAAATACATGTGTGGTGCAAATGTATGTTTTTAATTTTCTAACTCTCAGCAGTTTGACAACATAAAAATGAATATATTGACCAGAACTTCAAGTTGTTTGTTAACATAATTTCATTAATATATAAAAGCTGTTCATGCATTCTGCATACACTAACAATGATGAGGCTGACTCCTTAGGTAATTAGAGTCAGTATCAAACAAGGGGATTTTTCAATACTTTGTAGTATCTAGGTGATCTGGTCAGTGCCATGACAGTATTAAAGTTTGATACCCAGCCCTAATGGTGTAGCACTTTTAGTATAACAGTAGACACCCAAAACAAGTATTAAACTATCCGAAGGAAGTGAGAAGACATGAAATATATTTCACGTGTTACATATTCTGAATCTTACTTGTCTGTCAATTTGGTTGAAAAGACAGATGACCCTAGCGGGACAATTAATACAGCTTTTAAAAAAAAGGCAGAGGCAAGCAATGATTTAATCCAATAATCTAAATCACTTATCCCTACGGCAATTTTAAGGATGTGAATTCTATGTTATGTATCCTTAAAAGTCAAGTGTTAATCATATTACGTCACTTCTCACCATGTATCCTCCTCAAACAGTAAGGCAAGTCATCCTTGCTGTTCACGGCTTTGTAACAGGAGGTGATGTAGCTGAAGTTGCTGGTCTTCTGCATACGGTTTGGTGGAGGGAGGGGCTCCAGTGGGAAAAGGCTGTGGTAGCTGTCCACTTCAGATGGTACGTCTGTAGAAGATACAAGCCATTTCAGAAAAGAAAAGAAAAAACTGACACTGCACATGCACTAAAAAAAATAAAACAACTTTATGTAGGTTGTACAATTTTAACCAACATTGTTACATGATAAAATTATGTTTGCATACAGGGATTTCTTTTCACCAGTCCATGTCAACATTCTTAAGTATATTATTGCATGAAAACAGTTTGCAAAAACATAAACATTGGTTGTGAATAAACTAATAAAGCCAAAGATATATTTGGCAAAAAAAACTAGGCATTTTGCTTTTGTAGTTTAAGACACAGCCACAAAAGAGGTAATTCCACAAAATGCAAAAGACGATCTACAAGTGGAAATGAGCCAGTGTCTGTTTACGTCAACGTACACTAATGTACTCAATAAAACTTAGAGCAGTTTTTGAGACTCGCTTCCAAGAGTTTTAAGAGTTTTTCATCACTTGTTGTGAAGAGTTCCAGATCCTATTTGGCCCAAGGTCTCAGACATTTTTCCAAAACATTCTGACCCAACACATTAATGCAAAAAAGAAGAGGGTAACTGAAAGCAAGACCCAAAAAATCCACAAAAGCAACACCATTCAATACTCTATGCTAAAAAATGAAAATAAACCACTACAGACATGCATTTGTTTAAGTAATTAGTGCACATATTACATACATTAAGTATGTTTTTATGTATACTATCCACCTATCTATATATTTATGTGTAGTATAATTGAATTTCAGTGACAGCACGCCTTATCAAATAAATATGATGGCTCAGTCTGACCAGAGTCAAACCCTTACCTGGATTCTCTGAGTGGTCAATCTGGGCCATGGTTATCAAATGTCTGTTTATCAACTCCTAGGGGAGATATAAAGGGGGACATTGTGTCAAGAGGAGATGATGGAAGGATGTTTATTAAAGAAGAGAGGATGATTTTGAGTTATACCTGTCTGAGTTCATCAGCCATAAAGAAGGACGGGGCGTTCGCTTTGGGCTGCATGTACGCCACATGGGGTGCAGTGGGGGGGTAGATATGGTAGGTAGGAAACACCTGCAATGAAACAAGAAAAAAATACAGGTTCCTGTTTATTATGAAATGAAAGCCAGCGTGATCACACATGTTGTAATTTTCCAACTAGAAGTTCACCAAAATAACTGATTTTCTAAAAAATTTAATTCTAATCAGGTTTGAAAAGTGGGTTGTACTATACACCCTAGCATACCACAAAGATTAGATTTGGATAACCAGACTGGACAGCTTACAGAGAAGAGTAGCATGCAAGAATTAAAACACAACACTCTTGTTTCCAGTCTGCAAAGGTCACTGTATTATGCCACACAGCTGCACAGTCAGCTAGGACTTCAAATGTCATCTAGAGTGAACCCAGCTTAAAGTCTATAAGCACTTTCTGACTGAAATGCAGATGCAGAAAGCCATTTGCAACACATACCATCCCAGCCATTGGTGCTGGCGTGTTATCCGTATAGAAGTAGGTCGTTCCACCAACGGTCTCCTTTTGAATAATGTGAGCGCCCTGGTCAGATGCAGTGGTGGGCCCCATGTAGTTGGCTGGGTTTGGTGTGTGACTGCGTCGACGTGGAGCCGGTGAGGTGTGAGGTGTAATTTTTGGGGAGTGAAGAGGAGAAGAACCCGCAGACAGAGACATCCCTAAAGTTGAGGACAAAATGACATATCCTATTAAAACGGGCAATCACTAAAATTAGGAATATACAATCATGAAAGAAAACCAGCCAACAAAAAGATCTGCTATTGTTTATAAAGTGGCACATGTGCTGCTATACACCAGAGGGGATTCCCAAACTTGCTGAACTGTACAATTTCAGCATTAAAGATGGAACACAAAACTGAGCAGTGTGGAAAATGGAACAAGGCTAAAATAAAGGGATTTCTCTGTTGGTGGTGTTCCTCACCTGGTGCCAGTGCAGCCGCTGTGGAGCTGCTCAGGGCAGGATGAGGGAAGAGAGGTGAGGGGAATGCCTGGACAGTGGACTGAGCCATGGTAGCCATTCGTGGAGTTCCTTTAGGGATAAACTCACTTGCTGCCGGGTTAGGAGCCTGAAGACACACAGGGGAGGAAGTAAAAATGAAGAGAGGTCAAATTCATCCATTACTATTACTTACACAAAAGTAAAGAAACTTTAAAGTTACTGTATAATTTTAACTCTTGAAATCACATCAAAGATTGAAAGTGTATGCTCACCTTTCTCCTTTGGGAAATGCTAAGAGCACCAAAATCACTGAACAGTGAAGATGTTGGGGAGTTCACTGGATCTGTGGAGGACATAAAATGCAAAGAGTTGAGTACTGATGCGTTCACTATCCAAGTGAAGTGTTGACTACGGTTCCACAGAGTAATGTAAAAATCTTACCATGAGTGCTGTGGCTGTAGTTCTTGGCACCATCATTGAGGAGGCTAGGAGAACTGCTGCTGGTAGTCATTCGCTTTAGGAAAAAACATAAATAGTGGATATAAAAATAAACACCATGCAAAGGATGTAAATAACTGAAACATTACCCAGTGTACCGTTCAGGTTAACAGGTTTTCAACTCAAATTTAATACTTTTAAACTCATTTTGCATTCCATCATGCTAATGCCAGGCTTTGATACTGCTCAAAGTATCCATGAAGATCAATTTTGAGAGATGGCTGGAATGTGTTTTTCCACAGTGTTCCTGTGTTTTTATTTACTGCTCATGCAAGTCCAATACCTTCATATCCAGAATTCCTGAAGTGCGAATTTTCTTGCAGGTGCAGCAGGCTTAAATGGAATTATTTTAAAGAGGCCTGAACCAAAAACTAAATCTAATCTAATTAATCAATTTTCAGCCCTTTCAAACTTGTATTCAAATATTTTACAGCCTAAACTTCCTTAGTGCATTTATGGAAGAACCTGAAAAAACACTGCAGATGATGTAAACAGCATATAGAGATAATGTCATCATTTTCCAAAGCTGCATCAGTGAAACCATATAATAATCCTAACTATGCATTGTCCTTTACCTGCATCATTGAGTACTTAGACTCTGCTGGGCTTCCAAACCCATTGACCCCAATAAAGCTGCTGCTGAAGTAAGAGTTGGTGAGATTGGCATCACTCAGGGTCGCTCCCTCCATCCCTGGGACTGTGGATGACAGAAGCCAAAGTTTATTTTAAAAACTGCTGCTACATTTGCATTACTTAAAGATGATGCTACACTCAAACTGGCCCCATACGGAAAAGGAGTCGTGATAATCCTAGTACTGCTCCGTGTTTGCTTAGCCAATCACAGAGCTAATTCGAGAAGATGTAAACATTTTCAAAACTGTAGTGAGCCACTTACTGAAGCATGCTCCAGGGTGATACATTAAGCAGCTAATTTTATCAGCGAAAACACCGGTGGACTGGTGAGCGATAAACAGTGGCTGCAGTTAGCTTTAAACAGCTGTGATGCTGAAGAATGTTTGTTGTGTTCTGTTTGTTTGCACTTAGAAAACAAGACAACACAAATCCAAAACAATGCCTTTTGAACAACTAGCGTAGCTGCTAGCCAATGTTAGCTGTCGTTAATCTACTATAAATAACAGCCACACATATCAGATCAACTACAGCTAAAGAAAGGCCAGCAAAGAAACCGCACTAAAACTCATAATCTTTCAGCGGATTAAGAGTAAATGTATTTAAGTTAAATGTAGCGGCCAATTTGGTGCTAGTCCAGCTAAAGCTAGTTGGCTAATAGCTAGTTACACCAGCTAACGCTGTAGGGTCGCGGATTTCTGCCCACTCACAGCTGTCACACAGGCCTCCTCCGGGCAGAGCAGCAACAGCGTGGCTAATGTTATGTTAATGGATCAAACTGGTGTTACAGTTACACAGAGCTTTCCACAGGACAGCCAATGGGAAAGATGTGAGCTAGCAGCAAACAAACAAACGACAGTCTGTAGAAGCATGGCAGGAAAATGGGAGGTTAACCCACATTGTTTTGGGTTTTAAAGGCCGTGATGAATCCTCGGACTAAATTTTAACAAAGCCCCGGAAGGCCCTAAAGTAAAGTCCCAGTCAGACACAGCAGTGAGAGGCCTTGTAACTCACTTGTTAACAGCTGCCCCTCCAGAGACGTGCCCGCAGGCCCCAAGGTTTCGTTCTTTTTGGACACACCGGTCCCCCCGCCGCTCTGGCAAGCCGCCGCGGAGCCGCTGAGGGAATACCCCGCAGGCGTCCCGCCACCCCCAGCCATGGACAACGGGACGGGGCTACCGCCGCCGTGCAGCGGCAGACTTGCCATGGACGGATCCTCATGCAGGAACTGACACTCGTCTCCATAAAAGCAGGTTTTGTCTTTCGCGTAGTATCTGCAAAACTTCACCTTGACATTGGGTATCCCGGCACCCCCAAGCGGAGCAGCTGAAGCTGGGAGTCCACTGTTCATGGCACCGCTGCTGCCGCCGCCGCTGCTGCCGGAAGACACTCAAACATAGAGAGATGCAGAGAGCTAGCCAGCTAGCCAGCTAGCCTGCAAACTATTCCCCTTTAAAGGAACGGATTATTATCAACTAAGCTGGTGAACAACGGTTAAGACGCGGTAGTACTCACATTATAAGGCTATGGTGCATTTGGTTTGAGAAAGTGCCATTTTAGGCGTGAAATCCTGGTCGTCGTTGTTTTCGCTGTCCATGCAGCTGCCTTCCTCTCAAAGTAGCCTGTTGTTGTTTTTGCTCCGTTCAGGCTGCTCTGCTAGGAACAAGCTAGCATGGCTTTGCATTGTGGGTACAGCATGAGCAAACTTTACTGGCTGCAGAAGAACTAGCAGCACTAAGTGTATATAAATGAATGATGTCACCAGGGAATAGAAGCCTTTTGGGTCATGTTTATTTACATGGTATTATGTTTGTCCCATCAGTCATCATGAGATGTATTAAAACTTCAGTTTATTAAATCCAACATTTGACATTATGTGAAACTAAATAAAGTAAACTTATCAGAGCAGCGCACATGCAGCTCAGGTAACCAGACATGTATGAATACAATAATACTTAACATTTAACATGTAAGACATGCACATGTGAGATATTTAAAATGCCCAGAACAAATAATTAAAATACACCAGGTGTGCAGTTTAAGGGGAAAACAACACATTTTTTGGTCTTGTCCAAAATGTAAAGTTTTTATCACTTAATCATAGTATGAAATTATAACAAATCAATAAATATATAAATGACACCAATCATAAACTCCGCTTTCTAAGTTTAAACCGTTTTTTTGTTTTTTTTTGTTTTACATTTTATATATGCATGTATATTTGGCCTATTTGTGTATAATACAGTGAATTGTTTGAATTTATTTTGGACCCTCTTGTAATTTTTTAACCTTATGCATATTGCTGCCACTTATTTTAGTCAGTCATGTGATACTTCCTCTGTTTATAAAGGAGTGGCTCACATCTTTTTTCAAAGTGTCACAGTCTGAGCTGATGAAATGTGACAGAACAACATCAAGACGAAGGTGCACAAATATGATTGCGGGTGAGTCAGGAAAGTCTGTCATTTCTAAGTTTTTCACTGATACTACAGAAACAGAACCACTGAGGAGTGTAGCTTATCCCAATATTAGGGATAATAATAATATTCAAATTTTATCTGATTACATCTATACATTTTATTTACTTTTCAGATACATTAATTATTTTACATAATAGAAAATGAAGTGAAATATGTGAACACTCTTTAAAGACCATTACTCTGTCACAACCAGATGTCTTTTCATTCCTGCAAGCAGCAGTTCAGCACGAGAACAATAAAGTTCTAACATGGTTTTTCTGTGGTTGCAGTCTCACATATACTTTTGCACTTTTTGATACAAAGTGTAATATGATGTGCTGTTGGAGTACTAAATAACCAGAATATCAGGTCATGTACAGTATGTACATGCCTCTGTGTAACTCAAACAAAAGTTAGGTTCTTCCTGGTTAGAAATACTATTTGAGAAAATGTATAATCAATATTTTTTTGGGACATATAATCACATAATAAAATGCTATAGCACAATACACAAAGCTGATAAGATATTTTTATAACAATACTTAGCCTGCATCAGAGTTGTTTTATACATTTTTATTTTCATGTATTCATTTTAAATACTGTATTCTTTAGTCTTTGTATTTTCTTATTCAGAAACAATATCCAAAACAGGGGTGTAAAATATGTATTCATATTTTCTGTCTTTTAAGCTGTTTTTCTGCTGTGCGTTGTCGGGGTGTATTGCTCTGATGGTGTTTCAGCACAGAGTCCATCCTGTGAACCCAGTAAAGAGGTAAGGGAAGTTGTCCTATCTGACACAATCATACTGATTACACTTTGGTAAAATAACCATCTAAGTTACAGTGAAATTGAGGTGTTATTCTTTATCAGGGCTAGTGAATTTGTATGAAAATATATTTAATTCTGGAAGTTTCCATTTGCATAGTGACATGCATCATCAGGAAAGCACAAATTCAGGATGAGACACAGTTGGGCATACATTTAATCTCTTATTTTACAGAACACAATACTTTTTGTTGGTATAAATGTCAAAAATATAATCTTACCTCTACACTACATAGTATAGAATTACAACAGAACAGAAATTAAACCTGATTGCTGGATATTAAAGGAAGCAAAGATATAAACATGTCTTTATCTTGTCATTTCTGTCTCCCAGTTTGACATCTGTTCTCCTGTAACATATTCACACACACTGAAACATCACTTTGTCGCTGATACGAGACGCTATTTGGTTTTCAAAATACAGTTTGAATACATTAATGAAGTGAATGGAAACAATTAAGAAAGAAGAAGAAATTTAAAAGGATAAAATCTCCATATTGTGTGATAGGTATTTTCTGTGTTTATTTGCCATTTACTTGTCTTTTACCACACCCTTGTTATTTATATATTCCCCCACAGATCATACTCAAATGATTTAATGTTGCAAGAGCCAGCTGTTTCCTCAAAACTATAGTTTTACTGCTGTGCAGCCTGACACCCCAAGTGTATAAAAAAAAGCTTAAGCATGTTTTATTTTTATCCTTTGGGCAACTACCATATTTTAATTCTATTTAAAGCTGTTCCTGTTTTACCTCATCATAGTTATATTAGAATTGTCTGAATCGTTCTAAACTTTTTTTGTTATTAATTTGAATTTCTTCCTGTTTTTTGTCTCCATGTCTTGCTCTAATTTCTATAGTTAGTTGTTTTAGATCATAATTCTTTCATGTTGTCTTCTCAGCTGCATATCAAATGCAGACTTTATCTCAGTATTCCCCAAGATTAAATAAACTATAACATTACACTTGGAAGAAATGTTGAAAACAAAATACTGTATATTTGAAAGTGGCTCAAATTGTCTGTGTTGAAGTTTTTAATGTAGTTTAATCATGCTTTTTGTTTGTCTGGTGTGTTTGAGAATATACACCAAAGCTTCTTACAAGTAATCGACATCATGCTATTAACTGAATTCTACATAAAACTGGTTGGTTGAGTGGTATGACTGGTTTTTCAGGTGGTATGTTTTGTGCCAGCTGATTTTCTGAATGCAGCCGGTCCTGTCAGCGTCGAGGTGTATGTTGGTCAGAAACTCGTCATCTCCTCGGACCATGTGTCTGGACATCCCGTATGTCACTGGGTTCAAGGAGAAGGCCCAGTAAAAACAATGTCAGTGAATCTATGTCTTGGTGTCTCTTCTGTGTGTGTGTCTGCGTGTGTGTGTGAGAGAGAGAGAGAGAGAGTGTGTGTGCGTGTGTGTGAGAGAGAGAGAGAGAGAGAGAGAGAGT
>JAPTMW010000014.1:21943918-21955298 GCA_029822955.1 Ostorhinchus angustatus | reverse complement strand
GGCGGGATGACGAGCCTCTGGATGTGCCCACACTTGACATCATGGGGATGGTTTCCAAGAGGCGACCACCACTGGCCCCGCCTCCAGTTGCACCTCCAGAAGACAGTTCCTGTTTGGGACGGAGGCAGCGGCAGCAGCAAACAGCCACCACGGAGCCCACCAGGATGAAAGCTACAAACACTGAGCCGACGATCAGGAAGGGCACATAGATGGGCACTGCAACAGAGGAGGAAAAACAAACATTAGCTTGGACTAACAGTTAAAAGGCCTGGTTTTGTGTCACTTCTAAACCCTCATGTCCTCAGTCACAGATTGAGGAAAACAGTGAAACAAAAGCTTGAGCAGAGAAAAGTGTTTGGACTAGAGATGAAGAATGAAAGTACACTGGGAGTGGGTCCCTGTGGAGTCTCAGGCTCTCATTAGCAGTTATTAACTTTGTTTTGATCTGTTTTAATCCTTGCCTCCCTGCCGTGTCCCCAGCACTGCTCAGCCTCCTCGACCCTCCACCCCTCAGTGTGTGTGTTTGCATGGGTGACATTCTTAAGGCAGGCTGCCAGCAGATATTTGTGACCCTTCATTTTCTACAGCTATTTATGACCAAGCCTTTGAAAATAAGTTACTCAAGTTGAACTACAGTACTTGGCTTTTGCTTAAAGAAAGGCATTAAAGTGGGCTGATTTAATGGCGCTGAATGGGAGGTTATTCAGCCTTTAAATCAAAAGGAGTAAAGCCATTCCTGTTCTGACCTTTACTTTCTTTGTATCTAAAACTGCAAATCATACTTGAAACAATATACTTGTGCAATACTCACAACTTCACCAATTAAAGAGTCATATGGTTTCAACACACAGTTGAGGTGTTATTAAAAAGGTAAATGTCTTGGCATTTTTATGCATGAGGATCTTGGTTTCAGGTCTTCAAATTTGTTATGAGTTCAGGAGAAACTCCAACAACAACTTTGAAACAAGATCGACAAAAGCTTTTCTATGGAAATAGCAGATTTTGTTGTAATTGTACGTTTTGGCCTGTAAACGAAGGCACAGAGAGAGCCCTGCTGGCAGCAGTGGGGTGACAAGCAACATGAGGTCAGTGCTGAGGTGTTTTCCGCAGTTGTAAATTCCCATGCGTGCTCACACAAACACCTTACAAACAATAATGACCATGTTACATTATAAATGATTTACTGTGCTTTATTGTTCCCACAGGGTGTAGTTATTTTCCGCTTTGAATATGCCCATGTGTTACAGCCTGTAACTGTATGCCAAAGAGAGGTGGCAAATGGCTCCAGTTTCCTTTTGTCTCTTGGCTCTTTGAAATACATCCACGGCCTTGAGAAACTTTTTAGAATGCTCATCAAATGAAGCCGGGTATTAAAAGGATTACTACATGAAACATGTTGGGAGAGCTGGAGGTCATTCATTTGGCTGAGGCATTAAGTCTAGGTGACAAAAGACATAGGCCAGGGGCAGAAGAGTCCGAGACACAGTGATATGAATAAAAGCAGGACCTTGACCCATTTCCCTTTGTCGAGAGGTGGTGTCAACTTCAGAAGCTGATGTACCTCACAGCTACACACCTTCCAATAAACAGGTTTTAACAGGAACTCTTTGGATACGACTGTTACAGTTCTACATATAAGTTACAAGAACAGAAAATGTCCCAGGGAGCATTTCACTGCCCTCTTTTCCTGCACTTATATAGTCTTGACCTTAGCATCTTTGCTTCCACTCCCTTTTCCTGCATGGCTGATGGGGATTACCAAATTGCAAAAACTTTCTACTTGTGTTACTTCACCGCGGAGCTGCTTTCCAAATAGCTGTACTGTAAATCAGTGATGGAGGAAATAAGCATTAGACAAAGTTCAGCGACTGAAAATATATCCCAGCTCTGTCAAATTATGACTTGTCTGTTATATTCCTGATTTTCAAAGGACAACATTTCTGGTTGTCTCCTTTTGGAAAGAATCACTCCTATTGTTCCCTGTCACTCTTCAACACCTGTTGCTGTAGTTGAGCTGTGGCAGCCATGCTGCAGTAACAGCAGCCCCCTCTCCTAAGCTCTTGTTTTGGGCAAAGTCTTTGTGGCTGGCTGGCTGGACTCTCCCTCATCTCCCTCAGCGATCCCCACGGGCATTCTCCTGTTCCTAAAAACCATATGTTTCTTCATGTTGAAGCACATTAATAATTTCCTGCCTGTTACTCACTGACATCACTGTGTGTATCTTTGCTGGATGATTAATAGGCTGAAAGCTTAAGAAAAATGAATGAAATGCACAAACTGGGTCCTGCATTTAAAAAAAACAAACTTCCTTTATTCTAAGTGAAGAAAAAAATCTGCTTTTCTTTAAGTTATTTTGGCTAGAGGCCACTGAATGAAATGTATACACCGCTTCCTGCAGTGATAAGGCATGATAGTATTAGCAAATGACAGATTATAGCTGAGGTCCAAAAGAGGGCATATCCTCCTGGGAAACATGAAATCAGTCAGTGTTGCACTGTTTGTCTGCTGTCTAATATTTGCCCTAGTGCAGTTATTCAGCGTGTGATGCAGCTTCAAGAGGCTTAATGGTAGATTACCTTATGGGAATGTAAGCAAAGATAAATGGAGTGGGGTAGCAGTGTGTATTGTCATGTAATCCACCACTAAGATGGAAAGTATAGGGTATACTTTGCCTCTGGTTTTGTTTGGAGCCTCTCTTGACTAAATTTAATGTATGTGTAGGATAGTGTTTGAAGCGGCTCTGAGTGTGAATCCCTCCAAAGCCCAGAGACACCAGAGAGACTGCACCAAAGGGGGGGTTCATTAAAGAGCTCTGGGATGGGAAAGTGAGTCTGGTAGGAAATGATACATAACGCATATTGAGTGTTTTTTATATGAGCTGAGCTGTCAGCGCCTCCGTCCGCGTGAACCACCGTCCAAGATCCGGTCAAGTCCAAACTTGATCCCCGTGGGGACAGAGCGATCTGAGCCCAGCCCTCTGCACTGTTACAGACCAGAACAAACACAGCTATTTATAAAGTGCAGCACAGCACAGTTTGCCATTTGTGAGTGCAGTTAACTGCTTTTTGGAGGAGTCTGCTGTCTCCTGTGCAGCTGTCGTTGCCAGCCGGGACAGGCAGTAGATGAACCTTTTACAGGGAGATACTGGAGGCCTGATGGGTTTATGAGTAGAAACTAAAGCCTCGAAATGGGAGGAAATTTACTATATCAAATCACCTAAATGACGATTTTCACGTACAAAGACCTTTCAGTTCACTTTTATTCAGTCCCGTTTAGAATCATATATTCATTTATGAAGTACTTGAATAAGTGCAGAAAGTTATTTATGTTCAGTTGCTTCTACCATGTCTGCAGACTACCTCATACATAAATCATAGTAAAGCGGATGAGGATAACTTGAGCTTGTTGAGTGTCAGACACTCATGAGGGACCTCCCAAACACCCAGGCCACCAGAACCACCAAATATTTACACAAAACCTAAATATTTGCTCTTTACATTGGCATTTTAATTCCTCATATCTTTGAGCGCCCTTCTGTTTTTTTATTTGCTTTTCATACTTTTGCTTTAAGATCGTACCCACTGATGACATTATTTGCGTTTGCATGTTAAATCATAGCTTTATACCTGCACCGGAGTCCTTGTTCTCCTTGTTTTCCGTCCCGGGCTCTTGCGTCTGTCGGTCGTTGTCGCAGCTCCCCTGGTCCAGCCGTGCGTCCGTGCTGGAGCAGCAGTAGCGCAGTTCACATTTCCCACAGCAGATGATCGCGTCCTCTCCATCTATCTTCTCCGGACACTGGAATCCCTCTTTCCAGACGCCCTGGGAGTCGTGCCAGCCGTGGCAAAACTCGCCGCTGGCCTTCACGTCGATAATGACCAGGAGCAGAGTTACAATCACGGTGACAGACATCGGGAAACCTCCTCCCCACATCCTCGGCCAGGTGGCCCGGGGCCGCACGCTGGCGCACGGAAAGAGACAGAGAGGCTTTCACTCCCCTGGTCTAACCTGGTTAGGGGCCTGATAAGGTGTATCAGTGCGATAAAGGGAGCTGAGGGGATGGAGTGTGAAAGCAACAAACCACTTAGGTGCTGTCATTTGTTGGGAGAATCTCGTGCGTAATTCACATCCAGCACATCCAAAAAGTGACTCCGCTGCGTGGGTGTTTATCCAAGAGTTTTCTCACACTGCTAAAGTTATAAATGCCAAAAAATAGTCTCGTTTAAACTCCAGCTGTAACACTACAAAGTTCTGCGTAAATCCAGCATGGAAAGCCTAAAAAGTCTCCTCTTTCAGCCAAACCGTTCCGGTCTCCTCTTCAAATGCTTTTCCACTGAGATGCAAAGAAAGCACCGGTTGTAGCCTGATCCATGGGCGCACTGCTGCTGTCAGTCCCCAGTCCTCTCACCGCCAACCCGGTGCGCAAAGGAAAAAAATCAGACTTTTCTGGCTTAGTCCGCATTGTTGGTCAAAAGTCACTAAACCAAGTCAGGGGCAGTCTAGACCGATTGAACTAAAGCGCGCAGAGTCTATCCTACTTCTGCGTCAGAGAAAGGGGCGTGTACAATGTCATATACACACCTCGACATTGTAACGCAAGGATTGGAATTTATAGTGTGAAGATGAGTAGGAATCATGAAAACAAATTAATTGTCCATAAAAGATGAAATGATTAAAGAAAAAAAATCTTACCAAATAATAATAATATATTAAATGAAATAACATGTTAAATGATCCTTTTAGTATCTTTTTGAGGAAGATGGTGACTATTTGCTTTGAAACATACTGCTACACTTTGTTTCAAGGCTGTAATTACGGATGTTTTTGCTGTTAATCGCTGCCATTTGTAACTGTCAGAGCAAGAAGCCACATTCTCAACATCTGTCAACCACCACTTACGGAGTCAAAGTGGTGCTTTTATTTTGAAGGCAACACATTTTATTTTCGTGTGAACGGACCTGTATGGCTGAAATCTGCACTATTCAAGGAATTAGTAATTGGTATAAAAACGCAAGAAACGTTAGGTTTTGTTTTTTAGAAAAATATTATTTGCTTTTCCCCTCCTGACTGGAAGAATTTGACATTTTTAGCAATTTCCTCACAGCCTTGAACAAAGTTCACGCCACTCAAAAAACCCAAGAGCGGATTTTCGCGGGGATTCTGCCATCTAGTGGTGTTGTCGGATGTTTGCTCCTTTTGAAACATCTGCAGAAAGAAAGAAAATATGCCCTATGAATTACTTTTTGAAATGCTATGAATTATTTTGGTTCTAGGTGTCTTATTTCTGACACTAAACTACTTCTTCTTTCATTTCTAGCGTGGACTACAATATCCAGAATGTTTAATTTTTACCAGATTATAGTCTAATCTTTATTTATACTTTGTATAACATCTTTAAAAACAACAGTTTACAAAGTCCTTTAACAGCAAACAGGGCAATCAGAACACTAAGTACAGTTAACGAAATAGTAGTGGACAAAGCTTATAAAGAAAAAACTACAAGCAAACGCACAAAAACTTAATTAAAATTAAATAAAACAAATCAGACAAAAAAGATGTACATCATACACATCACATCATTAAAAATAATGAAAGCGTTAACATTTTACAACAAGAAAAGAAAAGAAAAACTAATAAAGGCAATGGAAGATACAAGCAATACTACAATAACTTATATCAAGAATATGATTAATAATTATGAAATGAAATGTTTAAAATGAAAACGGATCGCACGGAGCAATGTTACTTCATTTCCCATCATGCTCTGGGGTGAAGCGGCGTCCGTGGTAACAACACAGGAAGTGGCGCGCAAGTGTTGAAAAACTGTCACACAACAAACTGAAGATTTAACATTGTTTAACTTCAGTAACCTCGAAATTAGTGTTGCGAAGTTTACTGAATATCTTGTCGTGGCTTTACATCGTAAAAGGTTAGTGCTATTTCAATATTTAAAGAACGTTTAGCTAACATTAGACAAACCTTTAGCTAATACTACAGATGAATGGAGTTAGCTTAAGTTTACACGCACATATTGTGGTGCATTAGTGTTGATTATATGGAAATCACAAAGTAACAGAGTTTGTTTTAGTACAGTTTACCTCTGGGCTCTTTGGTCTTTTATTACTGTTAACAGATGTCGTCTGTGAGAACGGGGCGACCACAACATCACACTAAAGGGAAAAAGCCTGTGCGGCCCAAGAAGGCAGGGGCTCCCAAAAGAGAGTGGGTGGTGAGTGCATATACCTGCTGTACCTGATCAAAACTTGAGTGAATAAACTGATGATACAGCAATGACTGCTGTCTGTTTGGATTGCAGAGCACTGTGACTGACCTGTCTGTGCACAAGCTGACCCCTGCAGAACTGGTAAGGTTTATGATCAAGTCTTTGTATAAGATGTGGGATTTCATGTCATTATTTACCTGTGAAGGGATTCATAGTGTTTCATACATTTTTGTTATTATTGTCATTATTATTATTATATATTATTATTATATATATCTTTATTTAGGCAGGGCGGTACACATTAATGAACACATTTATACATTCCATTTCAGTATAAACATGTAAATATGCCGGAATGAGTATCAGTGCTAATTGTCATCCGCAGTCCCCACTTAATGAATAAATAAATAACAGTGATCCATGCAATACAGTGGAATAAGTGCTGTACAGGACAAGACAGTGTAATACATTACAAAGCAGTACAGGTCAGTACACTATAATGTAGTACAAAACAACATTTGTGCCTACATGTCAAGGACTAAAATAAACATTACTACTTAAAAGACAATACAATACATTACATTACAGTACAAAATGACATTTATGCCTACATGTCAAGTATTAAAATAAACATTCAGCTGTCCCTTTAAAGTGCTAGTGTTCACATGTTTGGTTGTTTCTTAGCCATACGTTAATCTGGGTTTTGAAAGTAGCATATGTGGGGCTTGATTGTACTTGGGTTGTGACATTTCTGCATTATCACCTGTTTTTCCTGTAACAGTTCAAATAAATAAAAACTTTAATAACTGTAAAATGAATTCAAGGTTGTCACACTGTTCTCTTCTTCTTCAGAGTCATCGTCATGAAATCCATAAGTCTCACAACAAAACAGTGGCTCAGTGGGAGCTGAGAGAGAAGGCCTTAAAACGCCGTCTCAGACACACTGGGAGTCCAGCACCTCTAGACCAGGCCAGCCTCAGCATCATCAGGGAGGTGGGTATCAAGTTACTTATAGTGTCTGGTTATACTTACTCCGTGAAAGATTTTTCCCTTTTCTGTTTCTGTGTTGGCTTTCAAAATAGAAATCTTGACTTCCTGCCCTCTTTTTTCTCTTTTTGTAATGCTGTCTCTCATCATTGTGATTTGCACATCTGCAGGTGTTCTCTGACCAGCTGCTGTTGCAGGATGTGCTTGCTCGTTCAGACAGAGCCATGGCAGTGGTCAAAGACTTGTTTGGAGATGCTCCCCGCAGACAGACTGGTAGAAAACATCTCTTCTCCATAGTTAAAGTTCATCTTGATGATAAAAGCACATGAATGATGTTTGCCAACTCCCGGTCACATACGTTTTAGAAAAGTAGTTGCTTTATTGTTTATTCTTGATTTTTTACTTGTGTCATTTTGTGGAATACATTAATTTTTATGTGTATATTGTTTCTACTATTGTACATGTTTCTACAGGACATCCCAGTGTGACCATGGCTCCTAACTGTGACTCTGACTTAGCACTTCCTGTGCTCCAAAGGCCAGATCCTCCAACTCAACTGTCTCTCCTCAGTCAGTCTATGATGGACCAACAGGTGTGTGTTTTCTGATTTAAGATTATTGTGGTTTTGCTTGATATAAATATTTGTATATTACTTTTTAAAAGAGGTTATATGTGGTAATGCTATTGCCAAATATAGCTTTTTTTAAAACACAAGGTTTCAGTTGATATTAATGTGCGTGTATGTGTACATTGGTTCTTATGACATCTCATGTGTGCATAGGCTCTTAATGAACTGCAGACTTCAGAGGAAGACCACAGTGATGAAGATGCAGCTGGTACTTCAGACTACAATGTAATCCGAAGGTATTAATGGAAAAAGCAAAAATAAACAATATGTCCTCAAACCCGTATCTTCTGCCAAGCTCAACTTAAAGGTGCCCTTGCTCAGGAGGACTTTAAACCTTGGTGCAACATTTTGTTTGCAGAACTAACATCCGTAAAATGAAAACAAGGGCTACAGGAAAAGTGTCACAGCAGCAAACACTTCATCCAAGCTCACGGCAGGTGGACAGAGATGGTGTTCCTGTAACCCCCTCCACAGCAGGCAGACCACCAGACCAGACAGGTATGATGAATAGACTGGTGTCCTGAAAACACGCAGGTTGGATTTACTGCTGATCATCATGCTGATATCACTGCAGTCCAAAAGATAAATCATTTTATACAAAGAAAATTATCCCATTTTGTTTCAGCTCTAAATGCTACAGTGGCTGTCCAGCGTGTTAGATGTTCACAGAGCCAGTCTGGGGAAGACAAGCAGGATCCGTCTCCTCTGGTTTCTCAGGTTCTGAACTATGAACAGCCTCCCAGCCAGTCAGGTATGAGCTATAAAATACCTACTATATCATGTGTCTTTAAATTACTTTTTAAATATATTGTGCTCAATCGAAAAAAGAGACACTGTTTGATAAAGTCTCTCTTTATTCTTTGGTTTGATCTGTGTTTTCCAGGACGGAAGACCAGGACCAGGAAGTGTGTTTCTCAAAGTTCAGAACTGGATGGGTCTTCCTTTGCCTCTTTCAATGGGGACCAGTCCAGTCTGGGCCTGTTGCAGTCCATGTTGGGTCAAGTTGAGGCAGACTTGGATTCCTTGAATCCTAATACTATGGCAGCATCAGCACAGAGTCCAAAACGCCACCAGTCAAAAGGCCTCACTGGATTCTCTGTGGCCTTGGTGTCCACATTGGGACGCTTGGTGCACCTCCTCAAACAGGTACTTGTCTATCAACTCTTGATTAAAATCTGGCTTTGCAGTAGGATTTTATACATACATGGTCAAAGCAGGAAAGACATTGCTTTCTGTCAGCATATGTGTATTCAGTGTGGATAACACTGTATTACTTTGACATCTTAACATCATTACATTCACAAGACATGTTTGAACTACAATGTCTCTCAGCGGGAAGAGGAAGCCCAGAAGGAGGCTCAGGAGAGGATCCGGCTGGAGGAGGAGCTGAGGGAGCAGCAGAGGCTGATTGATGCACTCACTGCTGAGACCATGGCTCTGAGAGAAGAGGTTGCTACCCTGCAGGTGAGATGACCTACACCGTCAGGTAGCACAATGATATACAGCTGTGGAAAAAGTTAATGTAGCACTGTTTTTTTATAGGTATGGTTGCGCAAAACCACCAATAATGCAAATAAATCCAGTTTGTTTTCATTTTGTTTTCAACACAATACTCACGTTTTAACCTATAAATCAGTATTTGATGCTATAACTCTGAATGGACCAGATCCACAAAGGATACTTATAAAGCATTTCACATATTTAACACAGTCTATTGCAATAGCTATTAAAATAGCCTCCACTAAAATTATGTTTTATTGCATACATCACTCATGTTCGGTTTGGTGTCTCACAGCCTGACTTAACTCCACTGGACACTGCACCAGACACAGTGACACAGAGCAGTAGCTGTGACTTCATTAACAGCAGATCAGTTGGAATTTGATGGTCATTAATGTTTTGTGTGTTCTACTGCTATGTTCCTGAGTTGTGGAATATTAAGGACATAGGGATATGTAATAAAACAGTTTAATCTTCAGCACTTTTTATATTTATGTACCAAAACTGAAATAAAGTGCAAACTGTCCCGATCCCACCAACAGCTGCCTAAATATTTCACACTTGAAATGATTTGACATTAAATATCATTCAAGCTTCACAGATTTGAAGAAACAGTAAGAGACAATGAGCCAGAGAAGAGTTTAGACACAGTTAACACCATGTTTCAGCAGAAATACTACATATAGCAGATTACACTAGTCTCTTGTGAAGTAGATGTTTTTTGCACCATGGCTTAATTATATACAGTACATCTGCATAAAAAGGTGATGACTTTATGTCCAATGTATGAATTTCCTTATTTACAGTTCTGGCTCATGAAAGTTGTGCAATCCTTTAGTGGATCTAGCGTGAGTGTTTATGAATCATGTTCTCAACCTGTGTTCCACATTACTATTGGCTTAATCAAATTCATGAGGTTTTCAATGAGGTTCATGTTTTGGAAAAGTTTGTGTTTCTCCCTTTTCCAGAACTGTTGTGTCCAGATTTCAACTAAAATGATAAAAGATTTACTCTGAAAGCAGGGTGCAGTATTTCTGCGTTCATCTATTGGTGGTTTCTCTCAGGTGAGGTTGCAGGAGCAGACTGCAGAGCTAGAGCAGAAGTTGGACACAGTGGTGTTGGTGATGGGGGGACTGGGGCTCCTTGAGACACAGTTTAATCCACCTCAAGACTGTGACGTCAGAGCTGCAGGTTTGTCTGTGCTTCTTTACTTGTATGTAAATATTTGTGATGTAAATTGTGTGTAATTGTTAAAAACCTGTGCAGTGTGTCATGCTTCACCTATTCCCGGGGGAGTTCAAACACAAATGTCTCGAGTCTCTCCTGCTGTGCTGCTGTCCCCCCCTCTGCAACAAAACAACAGGCCACAGATTCCTGGTAACCCCGTCTGCCTGCTTCTCTACTCATTTCTCTAATTTCATCTGCTTACATCACACAGTGCTCACAGGGTAATTTTTCTTTGCCCATCTCTACCATAGTGATTAATCCTCTTCCTGGAGATACTCTGCATTCTTGTGAGGACGTCAAAACCCACAGCTCAGCCTCGAGCCTCACCAGCCTGCCCTGCTCCTCCTCTCTGTCACTAAACTCAGAACCTCTCGGTTCACACATGTCTCCAGAGGCCATGCTGGCTGAGATCGCTCAGCTCAGCAGACAGAATGAGTTGATGAAGGCACAACTGAGTCAGGCCAAGAGTCTGGGGTCAGGGGAGGGAGGATCGCCCAACAGTTGGAGAGAGGACAGACGGTCGAGCTCCGACAGTAGAAGCATACGTCAAAATGTTGAAGAGAGGAGGATGTCAGGGTCCAGTAGCACAGGCAGACACAGCAGACAGAGGCAACATGTTCAGACTGCTGAAAGCGAGCAGGAGGCTCAGCAGGTGAGATGAAACTTCTCAAGGTGACCATTCAATGTTTGCATTAAAGTATATTTGCACTTTGCTGAGAAAGCTGCTGTTTAATCTGGAATTTCCCCTTGTTGGACTAATAAAGGCTTATCTTATCTTATCTTATCTTATCTTATCTTATCTTATCTTATCTTATCTT
>JAPTMW010000014.1:21866354-21877383 GCA_029822955.1 Ostorhinchus angustatus | reverse complement strand
TTTTTTTTTTTTTTTTTAAGTAAAATTGGCTTCCATATGTAGAGTCAAACTAAAGCTGTTTTCCACCTAAGGTACCTGCAAGTTTCAGTTGCTAAGTCAGTCCCAGGAAGAAAACAGTCAAATGTTCCTTTAGACTGTCGGCGGTCTGTTACAACTGTGATCTAAAGACACATGAAGACAAAATGAGCTTGTTTTTTTCTAATACTTTGGGAATAAATTGTTGGATTTTTTTGGTCAGATACTTTTTTTCTGTATCTCACAGGTGAAGCACAATGAATAACTGTGTGTGTGTGGGTGTGTTAATGGGTTGGTAACTTTAGGATTTGGGGGATTTCGGGGAATATCTATAAACAGATTGTTAAAAACGGTTTCTTAAACGGAATGACTGTAAGAAATTCCCCCAAATCCTAAAGTTGCCAAACCATTAGCCTGCACTATCCCCGGAACAGGGATTTTCTGGGGGTTAAGTCAAGTCCTAGTTCCTGAGGAAATGTGGTTTTATGTTAATTTAACTTGGATGGACACACAACTAAAGCGAGCATCTGAGTGGTCTGAACATTTTTTCTCCTTCATCCTCAGCCTCTCCTAATGCCCACCGCCCAGCTCCATCAGATACCCCTGTCCACCCAAGGAGGGATACCAACGTACTGGTGCCTCGGCCTGGCGATCTGCCCTACCTCATAGTTGGTATCGTCTTGGGAACATTCGTCTTCATCATTGTCGCCTTCATTCCCTTCTGCCTTTGGAGGGCTTGGGCCAAACAGAGTGAGTGCTGCTGACGATTCCTAAAATCCTCAAGAATAAATCTTTGCTGCCGTGTGTGTTTTTAATCCGGTTCTCTTTTTGGGCTCATTTCAGAACAAACATCTGACCCCTGTTTCCCTGCTGTGGCCACACCCGTGTCTTCATGCCAGTACACCATGGTTCCCCTGCACGGACTCGCTCTGGTCGGCCAGTGCCCGCTGGACGCCCACATGACCACTCCACATGGTGTTTACCCTGCTAATGGAGAATACACTCCGAACGGGAAACCCCATCATGCTACACACTGTTTACCAGGACTGCAGCAGGTAAAACACAGTTCACACAGGCTCAAAACATATTTATCACACTCAATAGAGGCTGTTTTAATAACCTCTACTCTTTTTTTTCCAGGAGGAAGTGGACTGTGATATGGAGTGTGACACATTGTTGCCACAGTCGGTGTCAAATGGACACCTACCTGTTTATCACTGCTCCACAAGGTACGTTTACATGTGAAACTATTATGTAAAGTGACATTAGCAGATACTTCTTACAAGGAGGGAGCAGAATCGAATGATGAAATGGGAGTTTGTAGTGGTAAAAAAAATTATTTTTGACTGGACATTTCTCTCCCCTTCCTCAGCAGTCCTGACCCACAGCGCTGTTGCCCCGCTGACGATTCCACTCTTCAGCTTCTCAACTCGTCACATCAACCCATCACTTCACAGGATTTAGAAGATAACGGCACCTTCTCTGGCGGGAACAAAGCTTTGGATGGCATCTTTAAAAGTATGTGTGGATTATTTCAAGATTTACTACTCATTTAAAAAAAAAAAAAACCTTCACTCTCTTCACCTGCTGACTTGGACTGATACTTGACTTGGACATTACATTTTATATCATTAACCTCTTACACCAGGGACAGCCATCTATGCTAAGCTAACACTATGCAGATCCAACAGTATTGGTGGTATTATTTCTCTACTACTAAAAGACACAAAAAATAATGGTTGCATAATGAGGTGATGATTACTAATCTTGTCTTGCTGGTTTTTTTTTTTTATCATAACTTGGGTTTATATGACTCAACCTTGTAGTATCAGCTGTTCCACTAAAATGATTCTAACCAGAAACATGACCCAGGGTTTAATGAGTTATGGGGAAATTCTTATCCGACTTGAAATGACTACATAACTTGAGCACTTGCATAAAGTCACCCTTTTACTTATCTGATCATGTCTTGTCCATTCTTTATTTCTGCAGAAACAGCATCCTTTCCACTTCTGTCTCTAGAAGATGAAGGGATATTCATCACATCATCAACAGCTACAACACCACAATCCCAAGATATGATACAGGAAGTGAACATCCTTCCAAATGAAGCGTCCCTTGAGGATGAAGGGACGGCCAACACAACAGATGCATAATAGACTGTTAAACAGAAAAAAACAAGAGAAAATATTTATTTTTGTATCACAGATATTTATATATTTATGTTTTGTACATAAATGTTTATTATACTGTATATATGGCTATTTTCATATTGAAAAAAGACTCTTATTCAGACATCCCGTTCAGTATGTCATGGACAAAGGGAGTGCCGTGTTGTGATGCTGGACTCTATTTGAATTTCTCATGAGATGTTCTTTATGTGAAGACCAGTCAGGGCCTCTCAGTTCAGCACTTCATATGTAGACGCTCCTCACTCCTTATGCCATTCCTTTAAAGCATCCTCCCTTCTGAATATTTGGACCTTAGGTACTTGGCTTTATGTACACCACAAAGGGACCGTTAAAAAAAAAAGTGATGCTGTAATTATGAGGTGCTTCACTACAGTTTATTTCTGTTGCTTTATCATGTTTTCAAGTTGCAACTGCCCGTCTGTCATTTTGTATAGTGGTAACACAAATGTATTATGCATTGTTCATCATTAACATACTATTAACAAGTGTATGCAACATAAATCATTCTGTTTCAGTAGTGTACAAGTGATTATATATTGTATAGTTATTTATTTTTGTTATTTTAAAATCACTGAATGGGAGAGATTCTGGAAAATATCTTTTACTCAGTCAATGATAAGCTGAACTTTATACTAGACTGCAACCATTTGTTTACTCATTTGCTGGTTACCAAATGACTGCCAGGTGAGGGCGCTGTGACAGGTGTGTCACTATTCTTGTTCCCTCACAGGTTAGTGCATTAAGTATTAGTCTTGGCCAGAGACATCTGCAATCAAAATGAAGGAGATCCTGAATCTACACTCCCCTTTTAAGTGGAGCCACTCTGTGGCAACACATGCTGGAGCACTATTGCATGTAAATAAAAGCTTATGAAAGTGACTTGGGTCTTTGGTACAGCTTTTACATCTCATAACAGTTTTTTGTGGTAATTACAGTCTGATCTTCCCCTAAAAAAACCTTCTCTTGACATGTAACATTATGATTGAATGTTATTTTCCATGTTGTGCTTCGTCAGTGAAAACCGACAATTAACAGAGTTCTCACTAAAGATGTGGTAGTTTTAATCTCCATTGTTCCTCCCACAGCAGGACTTTTCCAAGAGCTAAGAGATGGCAAATGTTAGTTGGGTTTTAGTGCCATCTAGTGGGACATTGAGTAAAGTATCAAGTCTTTTGATGGCAGATACAAAGGTTTCCTTATAAACTTTATTAATTCTGTATTTACAAATACATACATAATCTAACAATTCTGATATGAAACACTTGTATTTACAAAATAGCTCTTGGAAAAAAGCAGATTCTGTACATTACAACCTGATAAGTTAGTAAATTACAATGGTAGGTAAATGTGCAGAAAGTTTTCTAATACATAATACAGTAAATTCAAGTACTAAACCTAAATGGGATTTTGTTTAACTTCATAGGACCACTCTTCCCAGTCTGCTCAAAAACAAGATATTAAATATATTACAAATGATCATTTTAACATACATGAGCTCATGGAAACAAGTTAGTCTCTGAAAATTTTCAATGAAAATTGTGTGAACATGTAAACAATGAAAATCACCACCAGGCAGGTATGGGGGTTTCATTTCAACATAGAAATGTTCATCGGATGCATCATCTTCACTGAATGAACTTGAAGATTTAAGAGACAAAATAGAAAACAAAAAGCTGAATTACCAACACCAGAGCAGAAGTCCCCCATGTCACTAAAAATGCAGCAGGAACACTCCTCAAACAGCTGAGCTGCCATCATGGCCCAGAATGTGGCTGATGTTGTGGGCGGGCCGATTGGGCTGCTTGCCAGAGTCAGCTGATGAGGTGTTTGACAGAGAAAGCAGGGGAGACATGGGCATGGCTGAGCCGTCGGTGGGCATTCCTGTGGCGATCTCAGGGAACAGGGAGGTGAGGCTGAAGTTGGATATATGAGGGGTGATTCCAGAAGAATTGGCAATAGGCATAGGGGGCATGTCTGGGAGCAAGGGGAAGCTGGCCTGGCCAAAACCTACAGGACGAGGAGGGGAGAGGATGGAGCCAAAGCGGTTGTTAAGTGGAGGAGCACTGCCCTTGTCTGCACTTGGGCTGGTAAACATTTGGTTGGGGAAATACTGAAGCGTGACGTCACTGGGAAGGCTGGGATGAGCAGCTGGAGAATAGGAAGGATAGAATGACGGCAGAGTATTCTGGGGTTCCACAGGCAAAAGGGACGGTGTACGGGAAGCATTCGGCTGGCTGACAGGAGGGATGAAGGTGGAGTTGGCATTGATGGGAGGTGGAGGATTCATCCCTCCCTCTGGGATAAATGGAAAGCCAAAGTTCTGTGTTAGGTGTTGGTCAGGGACCAAGTTGTTGTCACTAGGAACCTGAGCGCCGTCTGCCATAAAACGAACAATTGTGCTGCGCCGTGCCTCTCCTCCAGACTGCGGCCTGCCCAGCAGAACGCCTCCTCCAGACGGCAGAGGCAGATGGCCCTCAGCCTCAAATGGGTTACTTGGTCTCAGAGTACCTGACCGAGGTCGGTCTCCAGGTCTCAGCTTGGTGGGCTGAGTTTCCCGGGCAATGTGCCTAGAGTGCTGGCTGACAGCAGTGGGAGGTCTGGAGGGGGCAGAGGAGCGACCAGGCTCAGAGCTGCTGTGTGGGGTGGGAGGATGGGGGAGACCTGCTCGCACACCTGGGCCTCCATGCATATTACTGTTGACCTGAGAAATATGGCCCTTGTTGCCCTCTCCAAGACGCATAGTGGGGGCCTTTTGAGTCTGGGGCACACTGGGGCTGGAGGCCTTGGCCTGAATATCTCCTGAAGAGCTTCCAGTGATACAGCTGTACTCCATGCTGACTGGGGGACAACACTGTACTGTGCGTTGGTGGTTACTCTGCTCAGGAAGGTGAGGGGACAAAAGGCTTTGCATGAAACTCTGGTGACAACCTTCCTGCTCCCGGGGCAGTGCCTGTCCCACCTGTACCCCTTGTGAACCAGGATGGGCTCCAGTGTAGCCACCACGGTTCCTGCCATCTGATGGTGGACCTACACTCATTCTAAACCCTCCAGGCTGCTGTCCCTGAGGTCCCCTTTGGGAGGATGGCACTGATTTAGGGGCCATGTCACTCCCACGAGATACCTGGGCCTCAAACCCACTAAGCTGATGTGCCCCACCGCCGCCACCCATGGCCTTAAATGGTGGACATTCAGAGACTCGCTGAACATCAGCAGACCCTGGATGGTCTGATGGTAGACGGGTTTGTGGATTGTGTCCAATGTTGGCTTTCCCCCGTGAGGTGTCCAGGTAGCCCCGCAGGTCTTGCTGTTCCTGTGTGGCTCCACGCCCAGGCTGGAGGTGGAGACCCATACGCTGTTGCTGTTCACCACTAGTGGAGCTTTTACCAATGAGCGCCTCAGCAGAGTAGTTGGAAACACGGTGACGTTCTTGCCGTGATGGAGCACAGGCCAAGTCAGATGACCGAGATACAGGATTACTGGGAGGAGAGATGAGCTGCTGCTCTAGGGTCCTAGAGTTCATCATCCTCTGCATAGCATTATGGTCCTGACCAGGCTGGCAAATACAGAGAAGTCAGAATGTTATTTGAAACTCAACTGTGATATATAATCAATAAATCAATATGCACTTTTAATTATTTCATATACATCAATGGTGACAGCAATAAAGTCAGAGCCCTGGCAGGGAGTAAAACTATCCAAAAGCATGAATGAGTGCTTTAGAAGTCTGCTTCCAGCTTGTACTTATAAGCGCACTTTTCTCTTCTGTCGTTTATACATCTGCACAATTTAAAATACTAACAAATGGCCAGACAAGAGTCAGATTTATGATAATCTTATTACTTGGAAACATTTTCAACCTCAGATTCTCATTCTTCTGTCACTCACTCCACATAATTGTGGTTAGGGGGGCAGAGCTGTTTTTTTACTCCAAGGCTGAAGCCAAAAAAAAAAGCCCATAGGCAAGCATTTTGTTTAGTTTTAAGGGCTTTTGCTGTGGTTTTGTTGGGGGGGTGGGGTGGATTGTTAGATTTATATAAAGGAAACACCATTTTCACCAAGTGTTAAAATGTCAGCATAACAATGTGCAAGCACGTTTTTTTTTAACCCCTTAACTATATTCACAGCAAAACCCCACACAATGAGTAATTTTCATATTTCATGACCATGTAATCCCTGAGGTCATAAGTAGCAGTAAATCATTTAACTTGATACTAAAAAACAATGAGAGAAGTCATTGCAAATGTTAAGACGAGGACAGCCAAAATGTACACTTTACATAATGAATGACCATTTACAGTATCTGGTCTTTTTGTTGATTAGTTGGTTTAACAATTACTTTTTTAGTAATTCTAAAAATGTATCTATTTTACAAACTTTAGAAAAGGTTGCAAGTTAAATTTAAGCCTTTTTAAGACCTCACTAAAATTGTTAGGAATACAATTTTTGACATATTTCACATCCAAACTGATTTTTGGTGATGCTACGTTCAGTGGTGACAGTAACATGTTAATAGAGCTGAACCTATTAATTAGTTAGTTGTTCATTTTTTAACTACTCAACCATTTAATAGTCAATGATCTAAGTAACTTTCTAAGATAAAGAAATTCAAAATGCTCTCACTACAGTTTCTTATAAAGTTTTAATTAAGTTTTTTGTAGTTTCTTTCTGAAAACTGAATATCTTCAGGAAACAAGACATTTGAGGACTTTTTTTATCATTTGACATTTTATAGACATTTGATCTTATTAATCGGGAAAATAAACAGATTAACTGACAATAATCAATCAATTATTGGTTGCAACCCTTCTTGTGTCTGACATCTGTTTTTCAGATTTCCCATGCAGCTCTAACTGCTTCATATCTAAAGTTCATAACTTCAGTGTTTTCTTTCAAAACGTAAAATGGGTTTTAAGCAGGCCTTGACAACCAAGCACAAAACCCAATTAAGTTTTACAAACTTTCAATATCATACTTTAGCCATTTTAAGACACTTCATGTAATAACATTGAGATTATTGGATGTTTGACTTTTTAGGGCCCACAGAAACCCTAATTTAGTATTAAAAATGCAAGTTTTCTAAAACAGATAGAATGATGCAACCAACATCTGTGACATGTGGTCTAATCCTCGAAAACAATACATGTCTAAGATTACCTTAAGGTGCTCCTGCTGGGCCAAGTGGCTGCTGTGATGAGGCCTGGGCCCTGCACCCTGAGCCTCACAGCTCTTCTCCTGGTGTCTAAAGTGCTGTTGTTGCTGCTGGATCTGCTGCTGTAGATGCTGCTGGTGTCTGGAGTGGGAGCTCTGCTGCTGCTGTAACTGCTGCTGCTGCTGTTGGTGTTGTTGATGCTGTGTCTGGGCCTGCTGTTGGTGTGTCTGCTGTTGATGCTGCTGAGGATGGGATTGTTGGTGTTGTGTGGGCTGTTGATGCTGTTGTGACTGTTGGTGGGACTGCTGTGGATGCTGCTGGGCCTGCTGCTGCTGTGTGTGCTGCTGATGCTGCGTCTGTTGTTGATGTGAGTGCTGCTGAACTCCAGACTTTTCCAGGTGATGCTGCTGCTTTTGCTGTAGGCCAGCAGGAGAACCAGTCTGACTGCCTCTGACGAGACCCCGCTTCTTTTGGACATGCTGCTGTTCTTGCTGCTGCTGAAGCGCCCTCTGGTGTAACGAGTGGCGCTGTGCTGGGTCTGGTTGTGTCAGGTGGTGTTGTAAATGGTAAAGATGGTGTCTTTGTTGTTCTTGTTGCTGCTGTTTCATGTAAAGGTTTCCTCCTAGGTGTGGGCTTGGTTGGGCTGCAGTATGTTGTGGATGACCTTGTGGCAGATGGAGTACCCCTGGCTGGTTCTGCTCAGGGGGTACTTGAGGGGGGCAGTGGCCATCTGTGGGCCTGACTATAGGGCTCATAAAAGAATTTGTCGAAAAGAGGGGGCCACCACCTTCAGAATTAATCCTCGTCATGACAGCAGAGGATGTGGGTGGTAGCGGTCCCACCATCAGCTGGCTGTGGTCGGGTGCTTTTGCATCCATATGGCTAACAGCAGTAGCTGATTGGGGACACGGTTTGGGTCTTTTCCCAGAGTTTAGTATTACGTCCTCCTGAGCTTGCCGCTTTGAGATGATCTTCACCTGTCTCTCACCCACTCCCACTCCTGCCTGCGCTCTCATTAATGCAGTCTTTAACGGGGTGTACTCACTGAGCTGTCCTGAGCCAGAGCAGGGTGAAAGGGCATTATTTGATGGTTGAGATATGTGGGCCGAGGTCCCTACAGGTGAGGGTACTGAGCCCTGTTGTCCAGTTAGATTTGGAGAGCCAGGGTATGGCTGCTGGCTGTTGTTAGGCCTGATCAAGTTGTTCACACTGAGGCTTACTACTGTACCGGTCTGTGATGAATTTTGAGACTGTGCCTGGGGCAAAGACTGAGGTTGGGAATATGAGATATTTTGGGGTTGTCTGCTTCCACTCTGCCCACTGACAGACCCCTCCCCCACATGTCCTCTGACAGAGACCTGAACTGCAGGTTTTGCTGTACCCAAGGGCTTAGCCACTTTTGCCTGCTGTCCATTTGAGCCCCTTTCTTTACTGGTAGATAGTGAAGGGGTCTTCGTGGGCTCCCATGTAGCTGCAGTAGGGTTTGTAGAAGCATTGTTATCCCCAGAGCATCCTCCACTCCTTCTCCCAGGACTGTCCTGTTCTAGCATGGCCAAGGCCAGCATCTCTGCCTGCTCAGATGTGAATGTAAATGTTCCAAAGGAGCCAGATGAAGCACTAATACTGTGGCCCTGTGGAAGCATGGATGCCACAGAAAACCCTCTGCCTCCAGCACCAGTAGACATGGGAGAATCAGTCTGTCTGCTCGATGTCATAGAATGCTCTATAGTTTGATCATCTAAGTTGGTATATACCTGCTGAGGAAGGGCAAAGTCCTTTCTCGAGGGAGTTTCAGAAGCGGCTACCACCAGGCCCACCTTGTCTGTAGCTGCAGTAGATTGTCTATCTTCTGGAGCTTCCCTCTCTGTTCTGGCAGCCTGGTGGGGTTTGACTTCAGCACGATGGCAGGGGGAAGGACTAGGCATACTTATGTCTGTCTGTTGTGTCAGACTTCTTTCTGCAACCCTTTTCCTAACCTCTGCATTTGTTGTAACACAGTGGGCTGCAGAGAAAGATGACACTGGTGCCACAGGTGTTGACACAGAGGAGGAAATGATGGACTGAGATTCTGGCTTGGTACAGGGCAGAGGGTCTTGGGTATCAGATCTATGGGAGTGACATACTGCAGATGATTGTGTAGTTTTATTAGAAGACACTGATACAGTTCCTGTGCTACTGTTGGTGCACGTAGGAGTAACACGTGCAACTGAAACAGTGTTAGAAGAATGCAGAGTTTCAGTGCCACTTAAACAATTTGATAACACAGACTTGTTCTGTCCTGAAACAGCACTGGCTGAACTACTTTGTGTTGTGGTGTTTGTTGTACTAGTGGTTTGCAGATTAACCTCTGTGACTGAGATTTGGGTTACAGATGTGGTCTTACTAGAAACTAAAGCTTCTTTACTTTCAGTGACCACAGCAGCACAAACTGATGGTGTCTTGGCAGTTACAGTTGTTACTGCTGTTGCCATACTGCCAGCATTAGTATTACTGAATATAATATCACCCTGTGTCAAATTAGCAGAACTTTTGTTCTGTGGATTAGAATGACTAAATACAGCTGGCTCATTTGATGAACTACACACAATAATTTTTGGTGTGCCTTGTGTAGAAGTAACATTTACTATAGTTTGACTGCAGTCCGTAGTTGTTACAGCTGTAGTACAAGAAGAAGGGATGTCAATGTCTTTTACTGTTGTAGACTGCAAAACTGTAGAAAGTGTACCTTTAACTGTCTGACTTTCACTTGCAGCAGTCATAGGTGTGGCTGAAATGGCAGCAGCAGGCTGCGCTTCCAACTTCTTGACTAATTTAGTCCTTTTAGCTGTTGCCCTCTTTGCATTCATACTTGTACGAAGCTTTCTTCCTGAAGGCTTACAGGCATTTACTGCCAGCCCTGATTTGACTGATTTCAAACAAGGAACTTGTAGCTGACTAACAGGTAAAGCAACTGTGTTTCCAGGAATGACTGCAGGAGCAGGAGGTTGTTGCTGCTTCTGCTGCACAACTGATGATGAAACAGGTGAAGGCTGACTGTTGTTCTGGCTAGTAATGGTAAGAGGAATGCCTTGAGAGATGCTCTGGTTGAGACTACTGAGGGCCCCTAAACTGTTGAGGGCTATATTAGTAGTTGGTTCCTCAGTGGTGGTGGGCTGAACCAGTTGAAGTGTACTCTGTCCACTGTTTGAACCAGCCTTATCAGAGGTCTTCATGGGCTGCAGAGCAAAAACCTGCCCATTCACAGTGATAGTCTGTGGGGTTTGAGGAACAGGGGGAGAGGTGGACACCTGGGTGACCTGCTGAAGATGATTCGTTTGAGACTGAATAGGACGTGGAAGAATGTGCACCAGCTGCTTTCCCCCAACACTCTGTAAGGATGTGACAGAGGCTGAACTGCTGGTTGTGGGAATTTGAGTGGATACAGCAGGTACAGTAGACACAGCAGCAGGCACCATGCCAACCTGCGGATTGGGAGGGGCAGGTGCTGACTGATTGGGTGCCTGGATGATCACAATATGCTGACATGGTGTCTGATTGGCTATTTCTTCTCTTACAACGGACTGCGTTGGACAGGCATTAGCCTGCTGCAGGATGACCACACTTGGATTGTTAGTGTTCTGTGGTGCTGTTGCACATGATGCTGTTGCTCCAGCAGGTTTCACCTGCAGCACCT
>JAPTMW010000014.1:21852011-21864968 GCA_029822955.1 Ostorhinchus angustatus | reverse complement strand
CCTTCCCTGCAGGGCACATAACATTGCCATTGGAATAAACAATGATGCCCTTTTGGAGTTGGTGAGTGGGGGTCACCTTTGCCACCTTAGCACAGCGCTGTTTGCCCTTCCAGTGGATAGTCGGGTCTTCTAAGATGTTAATGTCATGGGCTTTGAGAAGCTCAATGTAGTGAGCACTCTCTTTTCTCAACTCTTCCAATTGATGCCGCAAGCGATGAATCTCCTCCGCTGCATGGAGAAAAAGCATATATTAAAAGTTGAATACATAACAATGTACAGTCTTCTTCAATAACTGCTCACACATGTAGTAATACTTTCATAAGCCAAAGCAAAATTAAATAACACGAAACATGGATGCAGTGCTATAAAAAAAGGGTGGGTTCAACTGCTCACCTTGGACTTTATCTCCTCCTTCAAGAAGCATTGTATCATTTTGTTTCTTCAATTCAGTGATGTAGCGAAAAGCCTGGTCCAAGATCATGTTTTTACTCTACAAATATAAAATAAGCAAAGAAATTACAATATACAACAAAAATGTTTAATAGACCACTGTCACTTGTAAATAAGTTCATATGATAATGTAATGCTTCATAAGCAAAAAAGTCATTCCTGCCTGTCCTTACCTGTTTAAGTGCTTGGGAGCAGGGTAGAAGATTACCAATGCGGTTGATCCCAGCATTGATCTTCTCTTTTCTGTGCCTTTCAACTGTATAATCAAATGTAACAAAAATTAAACACTAAATTAATTTCCAGGGTCATTGCTGTGTGAATAAGAGACATGGTTCATCAGTTTACCTGCATTGTGGGATTCTTTGTTTTTCTTCTTTCTATAAAACATAGAATAACATATTAACTCCAGAGAAAGGAATTCAATTAGTTAGTTGGGGGTTAATAACTAGCAAATACGCCAAATCTTTCTCCAATTCTTACTTAGGTTTTCGCCCAGGTGTCTGCGTTTCAGTCATCTCTGGCATCCTGTCCTAACAGCTGCCTGTAGCATAAGACGCCAGTCAACACATTTAAGAGCTGGACTTTAAATCCTTTACGTACTCGTCCTGCAATGAAATCAGGAAAGATCCGAACAAACCATACATTATGAATAAGCACAATAACGCCAACAATCATCGTTGTACATCAACCTACAGTAATGTTAAAACTGCCCTACATTTGACAGTCGTGACTGATGCCAGTTAGTGAAGTAGCTAATGAAATCTTACTGAGCTACAGTGGGCTTCAGACCACTAGTTATATGCTAACAATTTGGTTTAGATTAACCTTGCTAACCTAAGTCACCTACATATTACAGCATGATAACAATGTGATCATGAAGTCATACAAACAGTCGTCTGCTACGGTTTACGATGTTATGCCTGTCGACAGTAAAACAAATGTTCAGAGTATTCCGTCTCTTAACAAGACCCAAACTAGCGACCTGAGCAATTACCTATTCAGCTAGCTTCCTTTTGATTAGCTCGCTGAGCTAGCTTAGCTTACCGTTACCGATAAAAATGTTACGACAAAAAATGGTTTGATGCCCCGCGTCTCTAATGCAGAGGTGTAAATAGAAGTTCGTTTCACTAACCTGTAGCCTCGGCATTTTAGAGACTGTCTGTCCCTCCAAGAAGTTTGAGATTGGAGGCTAACCACTAGCATACATAGCTTTCAAGTCAACTCATCTCTCAAAACAATCTAGGTAGATCTAACTTAAGTGTACAATAGGGAGGGCTCTGATGGCGCAACCAGCCAATAGCATTAAAGATGTTGAAGATTTCAGCCAATCAGCATTCACAAAGGGTGGCCCCACAACGTCTTTTCTACGAATGTACACTGTCCCTTGTTCCGATGTAGTAAATGAATTATCAAGACACATGCATTAAGAAAATTATTCATATTGACCATGGCACAGAGTTTGACATTTACTGCAAATAGTAATCCTTTATTTAGACGTTAAAAAGTCTTACAATATAGAGCTCCAGAAAAGATAAAATTCTTCAAAGAAAGATAAAACATGCTTATACTACAGTGGAGAGGACACAGCTCTCCTTGCATGCAGAGGGGTCAGAGTTTCCTCTGGGTAATACACTATTCAAGAGATCATACCAAAACTCCCAAACTTTTGGCTGAGGTTTGAAATAGAATGAAGGTGTATTGTATGCAACAACAGAGGCTGCCTGTGGCAGGAAGTTTGACAAAAAATTTCTGTGAGATGGCTACATAATGTGCCAAAGGTGTTTAAAGTTCTAAACGGTCCTTGAGCTTATCACACACCTTCATTATACAACTGAAAAATAATGCCCAAATCCAATCCTGAAACAGCCAATCTGTTGTAATTCAAATTGCCCTCAAGACACTGTTGAGTGTCATCTATGAGAACATTCAGTACAATTTTATTTCAACAGGTCCTCTCAATCCTTGTTTTTGCTTAGCAGTAAACCCAGGAGAACCTCTGAACCATTTGCCATCTCAATGTAAAAAAAACCCAAAAAAAAACAAACAGTTGTGTGGGGAATTAAATTAACAGGCTGAAAAATAAAGTTATTTAAGAAATTATAAGAGGTGAACGTGTCTTCTCACCACCTCAAAACCCTTCAGCCTTCTTTAAGTCTGTATGAAGGGAATACTTTTCCCTCAAAACATGACATATCAACAAACTGGTCGGTCTCCTTTCCCGTAGATCCTGGGTTCAGGTGGTGCGGAAACAGAGTTGCAACTGTTCCAAGTTACAACTGAAAGCATCCCTCCAAGCTGACCACCTGGGACTATGTGTCAGTGATGGTCTTTCAAACACTTTTACCGCTTCAAACCAACTGTTTTCTTTTGCTCAACAGTATAGATATGTCCCCATTAACTTTTATAACCGCATAAAAAACAACTCAAACAAAACAGTATGATTTGCAAACACCACACCCTCCCCCTCCACCAAGTCTAAAACTGTCTGAAGTTGGCAACTTTGTCAATAGGAGCACTTTTGGATACTGAACTTTTTGTCATTTTCAATTATCTGTATGAAGAAAGGGGAGCAAAATATGCAAAATCAAAGGGGACCCTTTTGCAAAATAAATGCAGCAATTTTTGTATGTTAAACTTGTTTTCTCTTTTTAGCGTCCTTTGAAGAAAGTGTTGAATGTGTCGACCCTGGGGCATTTGTCACAGTTCTGTTTCTGTGGAGGTGGGCACGCCTGTGCTCTTTCCAAAAACTGTGCCCCTACTCTGCCTTTTGAAGCTCTCCGGTGGGGGGTGCACATGGGCTACGCAGACTCTTCTGCAACACATGGGCATCTGCAGGCTCTATCCTCTTGTAATAATTCTTTTTTGTTTCGATGATCTCAAAGCCAAACTTTTGGTAAAAGTCAATGGCTGACTCGTTGCTGATCTGCACATGACTGTAGAGAGGAAAAAAGTTTTAGTTGCTTGTTAATTTGTAAGAGGTTTTAAAAGATGTTAGTGCCAGAGATTATATCATTAGTCAAGTCATAACAATATGAATAATCTCCACTAATAATAATGGTAAGATGAAGCTTTAGCACACCTACAATCTGTAAAATATCCACATATCTGTAATTACACACTCACAGGTAAATGTTGTCAAAAGTTCCATCCTTCTCACAGATGTTTAGCACATGATTGAGCATCTTTGTACCTGCAAAACAAAACAAAGGGAAGATGTAAAACAAAATATTAAGATCACATTGAACTGAATTTTTGTTTGGAATCACCTTACCAATTCCAAGTCTACGGTAGGGTGCTAGACAACCAAGTGTCATGATGTACAGTCTCTTCTGATTCTGAGAGTGGTCCACTCTGCAGCATACAGCTCCCACTGCAATGTCATTAAAGTACGCTGTAAAACAAAGGAAAGGTTAACTGAAGCAATAGTATCATGCTTTCCTTACTACTTTGTAAAACAATAAGGACCGACTTAGTCGGCATTTGGGGTATTTAAATGTGTGAAACAAGTTTGGATGAGTGATTTAGTTTTTTTTTTTTAAATGAGTGCATCTGAACTTTGTACTGCCTTTGTCAACTGTTTAATGTTTTAATATGTATTGTGACCTCCTCAACCACACTGAATTCCTTGCTATGTGGAAATGTGATTCTGGATTAATCTGCAAAGGAAGGTATTTTCACTTGTAAGAAAAATCAGTCAATTAGGCAACAACACTTTTCGTTTTTGGGTTTGTTGGGTCCCTTCCATTTCTAGGTCTCCAGTCATTTATTCCTTAAAATTTTTCTGTCACCACAAAGAGTGAAAATTTTGCAAGAGGTTTTAAGTTTTACACATTATAAGAAAACATATTTATTCTAATCTTGGCATAAATTGTTACAGTAATGTCTCTTACCTAACTTTGCAAGTTCTCCAACTTCCAGCACATCTTTGTAAAACTTGTCATTGTAGCTGACAGGAAAGATGACCTGGTTCAAGCGTTTCAGCTGCTTAATGTTGTGGGGCGTAACATCCCCCAGCTCGATCCGGCTACTGGAACAAGAGCAAAACGGTCAAATAGGTGACAACAGACATACTGTTCTGCATTGTATAATCTCAACATAAAACATTATACATATTCTAAACAACAAATACAAGCATATTCCTGTAACACAGTCAACATAACATAGTAATCTAAAAGTAATAACTAGTAATATCTAGTCATAACATGGACATACATAAGGATTACTGTATCCAAAAGAGACCTAAACTCTAGTTAGACTGACGAGTTCACAGTGGTATTTATAGGACAAGTGCACACCAAAAAAACAGCTGGTGGTCACGTGTGTAGTTCATAGAGATGCATAGTGCCAGCATCCGTCCACACTCACAATAAAGTCTGAGAAATCCTATCTAAACAATGACTATAGTCTATCGATGTACTCTTATGCAAGAATAAAAACATTTGATAGACATGCCAGTCAAAACGCAGAGGAGCATTCCAGACAGTTTGTTTGACATATCAAGTTACATTGAGTAAGGTGCTACAAACTCTGGAGTTGATGTCGTGTATGACGTTAACGGCAACCGAGTTGGGTAACATTTAACTACTTAACGCTTGTCTCCTGGGCTACTTCGCTGCAGCAGAAGTTGAGTTTTGCCGTTGTTGACTTTCACATAGAACAAACACATAATGTGAGACTCAGGATCTGGCTGTTTAGCTTAGCTGAAGTGGATTTAACAGTTACTGACTCAGCTACCCGGTGGTAGCTAACCAGTTAGCTTCGCTTGACCGCGACATGAATGAACCCATGAGCAAGTTTAGTTTGCAAAAATGTCAGTGACAGTGTTGTTTTAGTCACGGCGCCGCTGTTTGCAAATATTCTCCTACACCAAAATAAAAATAGCTTAGCAAGCTAGCTAGCCTCGCCGTCTCCTCCCCGCCTCCCCTTGTAGAAAAAACAGACATGAAAAACTTTACTCGTGGTAAGCTACTTATTCGTGACTCAAAAGCTTATACTCACCCTTTCATTGTAAACAGAGATTATCCCTTATTTTCGATTAGGTTGAACTTTAAAGTTGTTTGGGGTAAAAAGAAGGAATTTTGACAGAGTTAGGGTCGGGGATGCCTCCCGTTTTACCCTCCACATGTAGCTAGTTACGATGGTTGCAGTTAGCTTAGCCGCCGCACTCCTTCCACGACTGTGTAGAGACTGTCAACCCTGACCCCCGCATGCGCATAACCGCTGCACCATAATCATTGGACATTTGTGACCTCAGTAATGTCTGTCAGGATCAATTACTGTCCGTTTACGCTGCACAAATCTCGATTAAAGCTTTATAAAGAGTAAATGCGATTAAGTCACAATAGCACATGTCAGATGAACCTGTGTATGAGTTATGCTATATTTTTGTCCGAAAAATGGCATATGATTAGACCGTGATCAAGACCTGTTAGTCATTCTGAACCAGGTAGGATTCGTGACAGCCTAAAAAGATGCACAGCCTGCAATTCATCACTCGGGGATAACAGTTATCAGCACATTCAACTAATTACTTGGGTAATTGAAGAACTTCAACTCTATATATTTCATATTTTAATTTCCATATTCCAAAAACACCTCATATGGATTGCTTTTGTTGAAGAATTAGAAAAAAATGAAAATATAAAATAAATTCACACACTAAAACCAGAGAGAGGAACGGAAAATAAATCTTTTTTTTTTTCGTCATACGTGGACACATTACAGATGTTAATTTACGGTTAAAGAGCGAGATTCTTTGATAGGGCAAAGTGTTTTTTCACGGACTGCCATTTTGGCTCGAAGGTCTCTGCAAAGATCTTCATCATAAGTGAGATAGGCTTGTTATCAAAAGAGTGTAGACTATATTAAACAAAGGACTGTGAAAAATATTGATAGTGTAAGACTATGCCAACAAAAACCAAAAATTATGTGGGGAGTGTACCTTTCACAGATAGCTTCATAAGAATTTTGTCCCTAAACTGTCTGCATTAAGATCTATGGCTCAGGAGGAAGGACAGACCATTAACATTGTAATTAATAGCAGTCAGAAACATCTAGGCGTTACAGTCAAAACCAAGCTCCAAGGACAGTTTCTTTCCACAGTTACTCTGTTGAATGCCAGACAGTATATACCCCATGTACATCTGTACCTATCCTGGATTACACTATTGTTCTTTCACACTTATCCTTAGTTAAACTACTAAGAATGAATAATGACCTGCGCACATGTTATTTTGTACTGCACTATTGTCCATGTGTATTGCACTACTGGTTTGTCTACTTGCATTATTGTTCTCTTTACTGTTTGGTCTTACACAATTTTTACAGTTATGTAAAACAAATTCTTATGTTTTCTTCTAGATTTTAATATATTTATTCTATTCCGTATGAGAGCTTATGCCTAAGGTGAGGCCAAGTCAAATTCCTTGTTTGTGTGCCCAAACTTGATCAATAATTGATATCTGATTCTGATTTTATAAATAAAACATTGAATATGTTAAATTCAGAGCGGTGAAAGTATCATCTTTCTTTGACATTGAGGTTTATTTTAATATTGTTCTGTTTAATTTATGTACCACAACAATTCACTGCATGAGTTGTAATCTAATATAACTATAGTGCAGATGAGGAGAAAATAAATTAAAAGCACCCTTCCACTGTAATATAATATCTTTTAAAGAATAATTTATAACATTGTTCAAAACTTTTGGAAGCCTTTAGTTTCAACATCCTGCACAGCTGTAGTAGAGTAGTGTTGTGAAGGTGTCGAACATCTTCTCCATCAAAGATCTTTGCTGGAGCTGCGGGCGGATCCAAAATGGCGGCGGTTGCAGGGGCCCAGCAGTAAAACCAAGGAGCAGCCGCTGAATGAAGTCAGCTGATCGCAGACTGCTGTCACGCATCGCAGCTCCCAACCTTTCTCTCTCGAGGCAAGACAGCAAACCACCACTTTACAACCAGACGGTAAATCCACCTTTATTCATCTGTTTTGCTCATTTTCCATTTCATCTGTCAGCTTCCTTACTGTAGTCCGATGATCGTTGAATAATTTAGCATTTGTCGATGCACGAAAACCATAGAGCCAGCATTTTTCAGCCAGGCCGAGGTATCTGGCTTGCTATCGTTTTCATTTAACCGAATAACCCACAGATCTAAATAGTGTTATCGTAGCCCTATATCTATATTTCGAATTATACTTATGTATCATTAATCGACTGGGTTCAGACTAAACGTGCTGTGTGGATGTGGCTAACAAAGGTACAGTTTAATGGAAAACAACCAGAACAATATTGTATATCCTGATAAAGGTCAGTTACAGGTACAGAGCATGCATCACACTTAATACATCAAATACAGGCTACCAGGGTAGTCATTTTCTGTTATTTCTGCGAACAAAAACATCAGTTAGCTGAGTTTCATTTGATCAGATGGTTCCATTGAGGGACTGGTAATTTACATCAGTGTGTCAGGATGTTTTCCGTCGTCCTCTCACTTACATGAGACATTTCTGGGAGAAGACACTATTACTACATGCATCATGTACAGGCTTTTCAGCTATATTCTTGTCCACATAGACAGTGATGTGCAAACAAAAAGCTTGTTTTCACAGCTGCTGGTCCTTGTCCAGATAAATGATAAGTCAATAAAATCCCATTTCCAGATTTTGTTTCCTTTGGAGCAATCACTTAACATGACAGTCAAGGTTAATACAATCATAATTTAGTATAACAACGAATTATCTTCAAATGCCTCATTTTCATTTTTTGTTGAGGTTTGTCATGGGGGCTAAGTTTGTCAAAATGTCACAATTTGTACTTCCCAGTTTTACAACATGCTACTTTTCCACTTCCTTAAAGAGCTCACAGAGTGAGGCCAACCAGTCATGTGCCAGGATCATATGATCAGGTGTCATGTCTGTTATGTCTTGGTCCATAACAGTTTTATCAGGGAGTAACGAATGTTGAATAGTTGTAGTGAAGCTTATACTATGAAGCTTGTAATACTGCAAATCTCTGCTGCTCTGGAGGCTTTTTTGAACTAAGGATTACATATTATTCTAGTTTATTTGTTTTGTATTATCACGAATCAAGCAGGTAGACTATGAACTGTAGAATGTGGCTGTAAATTAATTAATCAATAGAATTAGAGGCCTAATGTTCACACCTCATGCTATCCTGATACATCACTGTCTCTGACACATACTGATACTGGAATTATTCAAGAATTGAACATGTGTAAAGATGTATTTCTGTTTTGGAGACTAAAGCCAACAAACACATGCAATTGCGAAGCAAGATAAGACTCCATGTGCTTTTAAAAAATATGCTTCAAAAAACAGAATTCCTCCCTCTGTCATCCATGCAGTTCATGTGTCTATCCATTGGTGGAGCTGCTTTCTTGCTGCACAGATGGCTCTGCAGCCGAGCATAAACAGGAAGATCTGAGCATCAGTGGGAAGGACAAAAAGAGGGCATGGATGTAGTCGTGTATTTGTAGCAGTAGCATTAGACAGAAAAAGGAGTAATATAAAGATGTTGTAAATAAAGCTGCAATCACTTCTACACAGGGATAGGTTGATGCAGCTTATTTTGTGTTACCACTGCATAAAATGTGTGTGTGCTATAATTACAGATGCATAATATGAAAATACAAAAAAATACATAAATAATAGGAGACGGAGTAAATAATGCTGTAACAGACAGCTGTAACATTCCATATGGAAAAGGAACATTCATGTTTATATACACGTATGTGGAAACAGGGGAACATGCTGCTCTGTGGGATTCCCCTCTAATGTTAGCCTGATGCGTCATACCGGTGGTACTACTGCAACTGTATGTGGAGGGAGGGAAGAGGGGGTGGCCTAGTTCATGCTCTGTAATGCTGAGAAATGTGGAGTCGTGATCAGGGATGTTACTGTATTTTCTTTAGAATCTCTCTGGTTAGTTTAGGAACTGCCTCTGCTTCATATCTGTGAATGCAGTCAGTATATTTAATAATAATTCCTCCTGCATGTGGTGAAGTTGTATGTAACATGATTATTACATGTGGCTTTACAGTCCCGTCTTATTTTTTCTGATTGTATATATTAAAAAAAGAACAGAAAAAGACACATTTATTTGTGGATAGTAACTTTTACAATACACAGTGGTTGCTGTATGTCTGTTAATAAAATGCTTACTTAATAAAAGTAAGTGCAATGCAATGAGAGTTTCACCTTTCCTCTCCTTTCAGTCAGACAAAGCCTGTAAAGATGGACATGTCCAAGCTGCCCAAAATCAGGGATGAGGAGAGAGAGAGCCAGTTTGGATACGTTCATGGAGTCTCCGGACCAGGTCGGCCACCCTGCATGTGCAAATAACCTTTTCTGGTTCTCGCACACTGTTACAGGACATTAAAGAAGCCACAGTGTTGCTGTTCAACTGTTTGCCTTTGTTTGTTATTCTAGTGGTGACAGCCACAGCCATGGCAGGAGCAGCCATGTATGAACTGGTGCGTGTGGGCCACAGTGAGCTGGTGGGAGAAATTATCAGGCTGGAAGGAGACATGGCCACCATCCAGGTCTACGAGGAGACGTGTATCCTTTTAGTTATTTGGATTACAATGCTGAATATTCATCTTATTTAGAATCACAGTTGTTGTAGTGACAGATTATAATGACATTACCTATTATATTGATTCATTAAAAAGTCTAAAATGGGATTAAGATTAAACTGTATTGTTAATATAATTACTCTATTTTTTTGTTTAAAACAAGATACGTAAAGGAAGTTAGAACAAATGTGTGCAAACATTTAGTATGTGTAAAAGGTAACTATGCTAAAACCTACCCAAGAGATCATAGGAAAAGGTAAAATAAGAACATTAAAAATAAACAGAAATTGCACAGCAAAATAAGTTGTGGTTTAAAAAGTTATTTCATTTATTTGTTGTAATGTATAAGTATGTAGCTTTGATTATTACAACAGACCAAAGCACTTATAGCACCCATCCGTTGAAAAGTGTTACTGTACGCACACTAGCAACTGAGAATGAACATTATTCTTCCAAATGAGAAGTTTCTGACGCTAGAGCGTTTTCAAAATCTTTTCAACTCTATGATATTTAGTAGAAAACTGACCAGGTTCTTGGTGTGCATTGGTGCCTCTGACCATGCTGCTGATGAACATGTGGAGTTTGTTCACAGGTGCCTTCTTTGGCAGCTCACTGCTCCTACTGTGTTCTGTGTGCTGATGCTAATACTAGGTAGTGTGTGTGTATTAGGATGGATAAAATGCAGAAAACCCACAGACAAGTTTCCTGAAGGAAGACCTTTATCTTTTCTACACAGGAAAATTAAGATGATTAGCCTGTATAGTTGGATAACAGAGGAATTTTACAGTATTAACAAAATATCTAAAACTAAAAAGTAAATGAATGTGTCTGACTGCAGTGCATTATACATATTTGAAGTATGTTGATGTGAAAATGTGCATAATGTATCAGTTTAAGAAAAAAATACTGCTCCGATCTTTTATGCAACAGCAATATTTTGTAGACGTAAAATGGAAAAGTACTTGACAGGATTATTATTCATGTTAATGTATTTTCATACCTGTGTCATCCAAACTTTGGGGCGTTCTCCTGACCTTCAGTTCAGCTGGTGTGTCTGTGGGAGACCCTGTGCTGCGAACGGGAAAGCCTCTGTCTGTCGAGCTGGGCCCAGGAATCATGGGGTCTATATTTGACGGTATCCAGCGACCGCTAAAGGACATCAATGACCTCACACAAAGCATCTACATCCCCAGAGGTGTAAACATTGGAGCTCTCAATCGAGACCTCAAATGGGAGTTTTCTCCCAGCAAAAGTCTGCGGGTATGCAGCTGAGCAGTCCTCTATAACGTCCCCTTAATATGCTCCAATAATCATCAGCTTAATACTATTCCTGTCAACCTTCCTGTTTTCACTGTCAGGTCGGCAGTCACATCACAGGAGGAGACATCTATGGAATGGTCTTCGAGAACTCCCTCATCAAGCACAAGATCATGCTGCCTCCTAAAAACAGAGGCACTGTAACTTACGTGGCTCCTCCTGGAAACTACGATATCAGCGTAAGTTTGTCAAACCTCCACTTGAGGCTGAGCAGTGAATAAAAACGAGGGCTGCAAAAGTAATGACTATTTCCACTTTCAATTAATGTGTTGTTACTTTTTCAGTTAATTATTTAGTTGTCTGGTTTATAAAACTATAAAAAATGGTGGAAAATTACAATGAACCTGCACAAACTCAAAGATATCCAGTTGAATAAATAGAAGACGGAATAAGAAAGAAACCAGAAAATATTCAGATGTAAGGTGGAATAAAACATGCAGGCTTCAGTTTTCTAAAATAAAATAATTGCATAATAGCTCTGTATTATTCTAATATTCAGCAACTAATTTAGGAATTGAATCATTGTTAAGAAATAAGAAATATTATAAAAATCATTTTATTGTCCAATAATATATCCAATATCTTAGTTGCTGAAGTTCAAATGGTTTGATAAAAGTAATTGTGATTGATCATTTATTTCGAGCATCTGAAAATGAGGGTAAAGGTAAATGCATGAAACTGTTTCACATATGAAGCATTAGGACGCTCCAGAAATACAGAATCATATTCCCAAATGTACAGGTACATGTTCATTTTGTGCAGACTCGGCAAAAATGAAATCCTTATTATGTATTTTCAAAAATTGCCCATGCCACTGTGAGTGTGACAGTAAAAATAAGTCTAATATGATATTTTGAACATACATTTGATAACATGTTATTCAGTAAGGTATATTCATCTGCAGAATTTTAGGGTGATATGAATTGATTGAAAACAATAATGTATATAAACATTAATAGTTGAGGTGATTCATAAAGATTTTTTGTTATCTTTGAAAAGGTTACACATCTGTGATTTTTCAAAACAGCACTGTAGAAGTAAATATACTCTTTATAAACCCCGGACATGTCAGTGCTGATACATCTGAATTACGATGTATTTTAAATATTCATAAAATTCCAACAGTTTGCTCAATAGGAAAAATTTCAAAATGCACAGACAGAACACAGCAGTGAATGAGACCGACTCAAGGGATGTTATTGTAAATACCTGATTTTTGTTTTGGTCTGTTTGGTGCAATTAGGGTTGTTCATGAATGTGTGTCTTTGTCAGGATGTGGTCATGGAGCTGGAATTTGAAGGTGTGAAGGAGAAGTTCACCATGGTGCAGGTGTGGCCTGTCAGACAAGTGCGGCCCGTCACAGAGAAGCTGCCCGCCAACCACCCGCTACTGACCGGACAGAGGGTGCTCGATGCCCTTTTCCCGTAAGTTCTTTATTCTTGGCATGTCTATGGCTACGTTTACATGATGTTTTTTAATTCCGAATCATGTATTCTGAATAAAATAATTCGGAATTAAGGCAATTTCCTTCGTGTTTACATGGAAATGCTTCAGTTAATTCCGCTTTAAGAGCTGGGGGTACAGAGTGTTCTGTGA
>JAPTMW010000014.1:21824048-21835241 GCA_029822955.1 Ostorhinchus angustatus | reverse complement strand
GTGGATTATCTGCAGTAATCAAAGTCAACACAGATATGTGTCTGTTGTGGCAAAATCTATTTATATAAATAACTAGCATGTTGACTTGTGGGGATCCATGGGTTCTAGATGTGGTAGTTTTTATACTGTTGGGTATTCGTGCATGCTGTACTGTATTTGTCCAGCAGTCACCTTAAGCATTCTGGGTATAGCAACGTGATTGTGATGCTGTTGTATTCCATAATTACTAATATCTCTCAAAATACTGGTCCTGTCAACTTGCCTTTTTCGCTAACTTGTTTCTTGACCAAAAATACACATGTATGCCGAACTGCAGCAGTCAGCTCTTTCCGGATTTTGTGTGAATCCCAAGACACACACACACAGATGCAACTTGGCTTTTATAATATAGATACACTTCAACAACTCAAACCGTCTCTCAAACACTCAAATGACAAGTTTGTAAGTTATTGCTGCTTAACTTGATGACAGAGCCTCTGCATGTGCTCCATTCTATATTATCTAAAGTCCGTGGTGTTTACAGTTTATTAGGTTTGAGCGTTTACACTAGGCTTTGGTGATTTCTGCATTCCATTGTGTATAAAGAGATTTAGGGACAGACATTACTCTTCTTTATATGAGTTAAATCTTTGTGATGATACAGAAGCAGAGTTGCTGGAGGAGGAAGCCGAGCTCAACCAAGGAGGCGGAGAGTCTGGCAAGATGGGTGGGCTTCGGAGGAGGAGGCGAACATACAGCCGGACTCTACCGGAGCACATGAAGCCCAACAAGCAGTACGGGCCAGACTCAGAACAGCACCGAGACGGCAACAATGGTATGGCTTGGTATTAATTATATAACTCTTAAGTCAAAGCCCTCCTTTAATCATTATATAAGAAATACAAGTATACTGCGTTAAATCATTTTAGTTCAATATGGTGTAGCTACAAATGCATATTACTATCCTGTATATCATATACTGTTTAAAATTGAACTACAGGGCTTTAGATGATGATGATTGGAAAGCTTTTACTCCATGTTCACTGATGGTTCCAGGTTTCATCATACTATATCACAACTGACGCCAAATGTTTTGTGATGTGAAATATTCCAATGGTATGAAAACTTCCCTCTGCAAAAAAAAAAGCAAATTTCCCTTTATTCATCCAGATGAACATAATTCTCAAAGTCAAAGAAAATTGTAAAAAAAAAAGTCAGTGTAGAGAGATTTTAATTTGTGAAATTCTCAGTATATACAACTGTGTATAAAATGACATGTTGCATATGAGAGCTTTTGTCACATTTAAATGGATGTTGGTGCAATAAATATTTGTTAGTCTGTTTTAACATGACAGTTGCGCCATAAACCTATGCCTTTTAAGCCTTGTAAATGCTCTGGGTGTTTGCTGTTGCTGTGGTAGCTGCTGTAACAAAGGCCAGTGTAGCTGCTGAAGGTTTAGATGCAAGATAAGTGGATGTCACTGTTGTATATTTAACACACTCACAAAACAGCAGCATTGTGTTTTACTCTTGAATAGTTACTGTCATTCTGGTTATGCTCAAATTAGGTCTTCTCTTTGTATTTTAGGCCCCATAGAAATGAAAGGCCCATATCGATGGAACATCACCACAATCGTCGCTGGTATGAGTGTGATGTAAGTTAACCACATGCAAACACTCTATGCAAAAATACGGTTTGTAATGTGCATTTCATAACTCTGCTAAACATAGCTTCATGTTTCTTCACCTTGAAAAAATCCAGAGAATATAAGTTGAATTGTTTGGAAAGACATCCGTTCTTTTTTTTCTCTCATGTCCTTACAATCCCTTTGAACTTATCTGTCTTTTTCCAGTTTGCTCATTTTGACACTGCTGAATCTGGGCTTGTTTTTCAAGTTGTGGGCTATGGAGGATGTAGCCCACCGCATGTACCTGAGCACAAAGCACCGGCTGAGGGAGAAGAGCGAGGCCAGGTTAGGTCATTCACTGCCTTGCAAAATCCAGAATTAGTTGTATAGGAAACAGAGGAACTATATCAGTAGTTGCTGTGATCACTCAGAAATTACAAGTCTTGATGTGGGTGTAGAGGGGAAGGGGTTAGTCTTCCTCCACCTTTTCCATGTCTGTGGTGTTCAGACAGCCCACGTACAAGAACACTTGTTTCAATGAGTCACAATGTTGAAACTGTCTGTCGGCTTCAGTAAGTGGTTATGCAAGTGACACAGTCTTGCATCAGTTCTCTTCCTCTTATATTTAGACTTTTTGTGTATCTTCTCCTTCCTGTATCATCTTTTGCACATTAAACTATTTGTTGTTTAACAGCTTGGCCTCTGAATATGGTCCCAGACAGGGGCAAGGGTACAGGAGCAGAGAGGAGGCGCACTTATTGAAAACTGTACTGCAGGACTCCATCAACCTTTTAGAACAGGTAAGACTGGGATTAAACAAATCCAACTGTAGCTCTGGTGAATCGCTGCATATTTTTCTGTACCCTTGAATTTCTCCGCTCCATTTGGTGAACGCAACCCTAATTTTTCTGACTTGTATAGAGTTTAAAAAAAAAAAAAAATGCATGAGTCACTTTGCTTTAATATAATGAAATGTGCAAAGGGCAGCTGTTGTACACTGAGTCTCATCAGTCAGTGTTGTAAAATGTTTATATTGTGCTCTCAGCTGTGAACCAAAGTTGACTTGGACTTCCCAAACAAAGATAAGAACACAACAGATAGTTGTCTGTCTTAAGGTCAAGTACACATTGACCTAAAAATAAAGTAGGAGTATTCATAAAGGTTACGAGGTGGAAGTAATTTGAATAAAATGTTTTGCATAACATTAGGTGCACGGCTAGGCTTCATCCAGGTGTTTTGGATGAGTCTGTAGTGTTAGTACTAGTGTCTCTATTTTTCTTGTAGATTAGTCATTTTGACAGGAATGAAGCTTAAATTTTATTGCATTAAAAAAAATGTTATCCATCCATAACTATCTGTAGTCAGTTGAAATGAACAGCAGCACAAAGTGAGCAAAAAAGGAAGGAAACATGACTGCTAATCTGTAGTTTGTGGAACAAGAGGAGAGAAGACTTTTCACAACCCACTGCACATATAAAGAAGAAGGAGACTTGATTTTATTTACTCAAAGGTAACTATCTTTAGACTGACTGAACAGTTATCAGGTGCTACATTAGGTGGCGCTTATTTATTTTTGTATTTTTTTTCCAACATCCTTATTTATTGATGATGAATTGACTACACTAAGCCACGTTTGTTGTTTCAAGAAGTCTTTATTTGCTTAGAATTTACAGTAAATAGGTCTGAAGATAAACTGCTTTCTTCAGTGGATACATTAAGTGTCTGTGGCGTTGGTCATCCTCTCTCAGATGCCAGTCCTGTTAAATACCCAGCAGGAGTTCTGTTATATTAAAGGATGGATGTCTTTAAGGTGTGTGTTGTAGCTGCTCAGTTAGTTCTTTGTTTCTTCACAGCTCCGCAGTTCTCTGATGGTGCTGCAGCAGAACTTCGCTTTGGCCAATCAAACGGCAGCGCCACAGTGATGCTACCACACCTGGAAACCACAGAGCACCTGTCCTCAGCTCTGTGCAGCAAAAAGACACAGCAGCAACAAACTGCCTCTGAGGAACTCTCTGGTATCGGTGACATTAACACATCAGCGTCCCCAGACTGTTGACATGCCATGTGTTGCCAGGAGTTACATGTCCCAAAGCCTTTCGAGGGGCATCAGGTGCCAGGATGTTTTTAAAGCTGCAGACTGACTGCTGGAGTACAAAGTTACAGCGGAGTCAGCTGTGCGTGAAGCACTGGCTTTGGATTTCTGTAGGGTGCTACTGTCAGCTCACCTGGCTGGCTTCTTTTTCACTCTTTTCTTAAATAGTGGCATTGGATTGAAACACTTGTCTGATGTGCCTTCCTCTATTTCAGTGAGCCTCATGCCACATTAAATGAAATGTGTAAATAATTGTTTTGTTTTTTTTTTTTAATGCAAGGGACTTAAATCAATACTATTTAAAGTTTTCTGTCTTTTTAAATTTTGCACATCCTTTTTATGTGCGTGCCTTTTTAAGTTCTTTCATTTTATCCAATAAATCTGTACAATCAGGCTAATTTAAGTTGATTTTTTTTTTTTTTCATTAATTTTGATCCTTTTTCCTGTGTTGCGGACATGAATGGCTGCAACTTTGCACACTATAACCATTAAATATTCTCAGAATTTTGTAATATTCTATTTGAGATGCATTTTATATACAGAAAATATTGCGGGTACCATGCTCTTCTTTTAAATTAAAAATTAATGTATGGTATATTCAGTTTAACAGGTCTAAGAGCTAATAAGAAGCAGAGCTGCCAAACACTGACATGCTGGATTTGTCTTGACATGGATAACTTTTTAAAACTCTTTTTTTTTTTTTTTGTTGTTGTACGTAGGTGAGAATTCTATAGAAATGTGTATATACTTTGGTATGATTTAAAATTGTCATTCCAATAAAGGTGTAGGGTTGTTCAATGAATGTACTGTGCTGTGTACTCGCACTGTCAACACTTTTGTGATTTACAAAGTTTTGTTTCTTTGGGATGCACACACACACACACATCACTGTAACTGCATTGAGCCTTATTTGTTTACAGAGTGCCGTTGTTGCTCTTGTAATATGAAATGATGCACAATTTTGTTTAGTTACTTGTTTAAATCAACTGTAGATTTGTATTTTTAGCAATAATGTGATGTACTGTTTTAATAAATTATTTCTTGCCAGGCTTTATTTGTGCTGCTCTAGTTTTTTATGTCTGTGTATGTTGTCATTTGCCCAGGTCATCATTCTTCTTGGTAGCTTTCAGTTCAACTGGACTAGTTTAACTCAACCGTATTGTCTCTCATCTAAGATACATCTTCAGGGAGTCTCTTGGATGAGAGATGAAACATTTTCATTCTCTTTCTCAAAATGAGCACCATTTTTCCCCCTTGGTCAACGTCTGACCAAAGGGATGTTGTAATCGTATTGTCGTTTGTGTCCATTCAACGACATAATCGCATTATCTGAAGAATGCATTGAGATATCTGAACTAAATTTATGCTGTCGATTCATTTTGGCATGGAGCAGAAACCTGTTGAAAATAGATCACCTTGACCTACTTTTCCAAGGTCAAATGGAGACATGACCCCTTTTGTTGGAGTGATGTTTGCTTGAAACAGCCTTGTGCTTATGAATATGTATTAAGTTTTACACAAAGCCAATCTAAAGTAACTTTCAACAGAATCTTACAATATACTTGGCTGAGGGGTATTGAAGGTGTGCAGCATCTTAAGTTGTTTTTGGGCAACTGTTGTGAGAGCACAATCCAGTCCAATCCAACTTTATTTATAAAGCACTTTAAAACAACCACAGTGGACCAAAGTGTTGTACAGTAGACTAAAAGCACAATAAAAATTAATAAAGCATTAAAAAAACAAAATCATTAAATAAAACAAGTTTAAATATAAAAACGGAAACAAAATGTCAACATTGTAAGAGTGTTAAAAGGCCAAGGAGAACAGGTGGGTTTTAAGAAGAGATTTAAAAGCAAAGTTCTGAAATTGTAACGTTAAAATGCTGAAGAAAAGTACTGAGTAATTTTAGTTTGTGAGACTTCTATTTCTGTAACAGTGAGGGTTAAAGGTTAAAAGGGTTAAACTCACTTTATTATCCCCACAGGGAAATTCTTTGCATTTTATCAATCCTGACACACATCTAGCATGATATTCTTATAGCATATGATACATTAATTACTGTAGATTAAACTACCCAACATTATGTAAACTACCTAAACTGAGCTCAGCCTTCAACTTGAGTAGTGAAATATATGCATATAACCCATAAATACAGGAATAATCAGCAGATAATGTCATGTATATGATAGTAAAATGATTTTATGACACAATAAATAGGCTACTGTACAATTAACTGATTATATTTAGCCTTTGTAGAAACATTTTAAATAGTATTACAGATACATATTGCAAATATAACAATAAAAAAGGCCGCTCTTAATATTTATACTAGTTGATACTTGATAGAATTGGACATGTCATTTAATTGAGTCCATTTTTTCCATCTTTATTCAAAGGTACCTGCATTATTCCTCTAAGGAAATGTCAACTTTTTCACATAGTATATATCCTTTACCATGTTCAGTGTTTTAAGCCACATTTGAACTTGCTCCTTGTGATAATCTTTTCATTATTATTATTATTATTATTATTATTATTAGTGTGGTATTATTAACCTGTTACACTTAAACACACTAAAAAAAAATTATGAACACTCAAAAATAAAATACAGTTTTCCAAAGGCACTGAAGTTTAATTGTAAATAGTTCGAAGGAGCTGCAGGTTTACTGTGCATGCTGGAAACCAAAGCGGAAAACTGAATGGGACTGAAGCCAATGTACCTGTGTCTTTATCCTTTTGTCACAGGTGAAATACAAGTCTAATGAGATTCTTTAATTATTGATCAGTAGCTGCTCTTTGTGGTTTATTGTATGTATTATTGACTTCAGTGGGATCCTTTCACCAGTGGAATCAGAGAATTATATGTAGGTGTGCCAAAATTAAGATTAGGTTACATGTCTGTCTTGTTATGGGGACATGCCAAAATCTTAATATTTGAGGGAAATCACAGGATGATAAAGTAAATGAATCAGACTCTGGATCAGGGGTGTCAAATATACGGCCTGCGGACCAAAAGAGATCCGATCTGGGCTGTAGGGTGAATTTGTGAAATGCAAAAATTACACAATGAAGGGTGTTAAAATAAGCCTAAATGAGTTCAGGGTCCACATACAGACCAATTTAATCTCAAGTGGGTTGGACTAGAAAAATACTATCATAATAATCGAATGACAACTTCAAATTTGGATGAAATAAAAAATGTTTAGAAATTCTAACTATCCTTTCATGAAAACTTGTGAACAGCCTGAACAAATATGAACAACAGTCTTAACCATTTATCAGGCAAGTGACCATTTATGGTGATCAAATATGGTAACTTCATTAACCTTGTTTTTCTATATAACAATAAAAATATTGGAAAATTTGACAAAAGTAATAAAGTCTTAGGTCCTCAAATAACACACTAAGGTTGGAATTTCAGAGTATTTCTGTGAGTGAACTATAAAAGGTTGAGGAAAGTGTTTTTTTTTTTTTTTTAAAGAATATTCTGCCTGTTACTAAATGTCTTGTACCTTTGCAGATTAATTGTGATCTGACGTTGTACTGTACAAGTGTAAATGATAAACTGAGGCATAATATTGTTAAAATTGCAATTATTTTTCTTAAGAAATTTCAAGTTTTTTGTGGTTGTTCACTTTATTCTCATTTTTACTCCGCCCCTGAAAAGGGAGGCAAGAGGTATTGGTTTTGGTTCGGTTTGTTTGTTTGTTTGTTTTTTAACAGCAAAACTATTAGTTGAATTTATACCAAATTGGGTTTATATATTGCCAGTGACCAAGAATAGATCTGATTACATTTTGGGAAAATTATGTCCAAGTTAAAAATTTTTATTAATTTTTTAAAATCTTTTTTTCTCCATTTACTTATAATGGGCAAAAATTCAAACATCTGTAACAGCAAAACTATTGGCTGAATTCATACCAAATTTGGTTTATAGATTGCCAGTGACACAGAATACATGTGGTTACATTTTAGGAAAAGTAGTTCAAAGTTACATTTTTTTTTCTTTTTTCGTCTCCCATTTACTTAAAATGGGCGAAATTTCAAATGTCTATAAAAACATTAATTTACTTATCTGTTTTTAAATCCCATCTTAAAACCCATCTTTTCTCCTTGGCTTTTGAAAACAAGTGAGATATTTGAAGGAATATATATATTGCTTTCATTTGGTAGTGGTTTATTGTTCTTTTTTGTTGATTTTATCTGTATGTTTTTTTTTGTTGTTTTTTTTTTTACCATTTTATTGTATGGTTTTCTAACGGTTTCAATTATACTCTTATCTTTCTTATTCTTTTACTTGGGTTTTATTTTATTTTATTCTTCTGTACAGTTTCTGTGTCTTTGAATCTATTCTGTATTTTATTCTTTTATTTTGTTTTAATTGTTTTCTGTACAGCACTTTGGTCCACTGTGGTTGTTTTGAAGTGCTTTACAAATAAAGTTGGATTGAATTGGACTGGATAAATTTTGTTTCAATTTCCTTCAACCTTGGGACATACAGCAGTTAATATGCTGACATCTGCAGGACTGATGCCAAAATAAGTTACAATATGTGAGAGAGGCGGGGTTTGTTGTTGTTTACAGGATACTTTGTAGAAGCATAATGTCATTTTACTTTTTTCACTGTTATTATTTTACTGATCCATCCCATTTGAGATGACATTGGGCTGTGTGTGACCCTTGAACTAATATGAGTCTACATGTTCCTTCCTGTTGTGTCCATATGGTTGGTGCCTCCGGTGTTCTGTGCGTCCTGGGCGGGGAAAGTCTACTTCATTTGACGTCAGGAGGGAAACTGCTCACTTTAGGGGCAGTGCCACAGGACGTTTCCCTGAACACAAACCCAAATCCGAACCAAACCCAGGCGTGTGTGACTCCCTTCATAGGCGGACACCTGAACCCAGGCCGGTTTCCGTGCGGCTCCGGTGCGTTACGCTCGGTCCTCGGAGGCGTTCAGCCCCGGATTCACCGGATACGACAGGCGTCACCACGAGGAAGACTTCCGATGTGAAGCCCGGCGGGGAAAATCGCTTCAGTCGGTATTTATTCGGAAGCATCGATCGACATGTAGCGGCTCAGTGTTTGGGTATGTTGTGCGTCTTTGGTTTGATAATACAGCTGTGCGTGTTTGACTGGTATGAGGAGTACATCTGGGTGAACTGTGGCTGTCATGAAACCAACACTGAGCCCTTATTTAACACCGAAAACACTAAATACACACACGCCTTTGCACTTCAAATATCTTTAAGTAAAATGACTAAACGCCAAATAGACTCGTCTTTACCTGATGCCTCCGATTATTCAACTTTATATGGTTAAGAAATGACGTCTATGAGTGGTTTAGGAGCCTGAAGAGCAGGAAGTGGCCTCTTTATTGTCCATAAAAAAAAAGTCAACTGCTGTTAAGGTGCATTTCACATAATTTAATTAAAGACTAGAAAGTTTAAAACCTGTATTGTGCAAGGATATAGGTGCAGGGGGGCCACCACAGATTTGGGGCCCCGTTAAAATCGTCACTTTGGGCTCCAGCACTTTACTGCCATGTAAACCCTACTATAAAAACACTGAAGGCATGGATCAATATTCGATCAATATTATAATAGATTTAGAGATTTCGTGTTAGATTAATGAGAAAGATGCAAGCCATGTTTTACATTTTGAAAAAAAAAAGATTAAAAAATATATGCCTTTTTTTTTTACAATTATATTCAAATGCAAACAAGTGGTACCAGGTACAGTACACCCTTCTCCCTTGCACATATTGTACCTTATTTTGGCATGGATCCAGCTGATGTAAGCATATCAACTGCCTCTATAGGTGTGCCAAATTTGAAGTAAATTGAAACAAAATTGATGTCTTTATACATATTTGAGATTTCACCCATTATAATTAAATGGGGAAAAATAGATTTTAAAAATTTGAATGTTGACTTACTGTTCCCAAAATGTAATCAGATCTATTCTTGGTCACTGGCAATGTACAAACTAAATTAGGTTTGAATTCAACCAATAGTTTTGCTGCGAGGCTGTTAAAAAACAAACAAACCGAACCAAAACCAATACCTCTTGCCTCCCCTTCGGGGGGCGGGGTAACAAAATACGGTTTTACATTTTGGATGGAAGTATATTTAAATTCACTTTATCTCCTCTCATATGCTTCTTCCTCATCATCTCTATTGCTGCTAGTGGTGCTGTGACATGGTCCTTACCCTGTAGGATGCAGTGATACACTTCATAGTATCTTCATAGTATATGGGTATGGGGAGGTGGGAGTGGGACATCTAAGCCTGAGCATGAGGCTTCATCTGTTTGGCTGGAAAAAGTGATATAGTTTACATATGTCAATCGTATCCTGCCTTCACCCATAAGTAGCTGGGATAGGCTCCAGCGACCCCCATGACCCTAGTGAGGATAAAATAGGTCTAGATGATGAATTAATGTCAATAATATTAGATTTTGCACACACTACATGTTGATCTGAGTCATATGGACAAAAATATGCTCATGCTAGATTCCCTAGATATTGGTAAATATCACAGTAAATATCAAATCTGGTACTTCTTTCAGTTTGAAGAAACCAGACATAACCATCAAGAACACCTCACAAATCTAAAAGTAGAACAGTCCAATTAATTACACGGATTAAAAATTTCTTTAATCCGTCATCTTAATATGCAGGTTTAGGGTTAGAAAATATATAAAATGATAAAACATTGAAAGATTTTTATAAATGTTTTGACAGACCAAGTCACAAATCCAAAAGACAAACAAAATGTATGTACATCACAATAAATATTTTATAATTTTTTTCACCCAGCCCTAATTACAGTATATTTCACCCTGCTTAAAAAATATGTTTACTCTTTGCTGCACAAATGAGCACTAGTAACTTATTCATATATTTAGTTCCTGGTACAATTGTCTTATTTTTTTGTCGACAGACTTTCTGTAAGTCAATCTGTATTGCTACATTAATGTCATCTCCTGCCAACTTTCATTATAAAATGGAGGCTGTACAGTTCTGATTGATAGAAAAACACCATGTCAATTAGCATATCATACCTTAGATGATATAAATAGCCTAAAAAAACCCCAAACATTTGTGAAATTATATCTACAATTAACCCAGTAATAGATCTTCACCATCTTTTTTTAATGTATTTTTTCCTCGTAGTGCACAGGAACAGAATCAAAGGCATACCTCATTGAAGGACTACACTCATTCTTAAAACGTACTGCAATAACAGTCACAGCAGAAAACACAGTCTTTACAGAAAATCCCTTACGAGGACATAAAACTGCTGCGCGCCGCATGGATGTGATGAATGCGTGCGGCTGTATTTATTTATTTATTTATTTATTGTCAGGGAGCAGATGTTCGTTTTGTTGTTGCCACTGACACACAACTGTTAATCAGTACATGCATCTCAATCTGTCTTCTTTCCAAGCCTCTCCAGACCATACATTAAGGTAGCCTGAGAGGACTAAGTACTC
>JAPTMW010000014.1:21733380-21744050 GCA_029822955.1 Ostorhinchus angustatus | reverse complement strand
ACTGATTGTAAGCATAGCCTTATGGTAAATTTCTAATAAATGTATCCAAGTTCTTCCCATTTAAGCTTTTTGAGATAACCCCTTTCACATGTTTTATAGGTTCTTTATTTACATGTGCATTGTTTGCATCATTCCTTGTCCATTTGTAATGTCATTCAGCAATTTTATGGATTCATTTATAATACATTGACACATGCATTGTGTGAAGTCTTACATATTCACCTAGTAGCACAGTGTTTGGACCCAGTGGACTTAATGAGGAAGTGGTTTTTCTGCCAAAACTTTCTTCTGTTTTACTTTCAGACCAAGGTGGAGCTCAATACACATGTTAACTGTTGAACTATGCTTGTGTAATTATTTTTAAGAAGTTAACTGACAATTTTTTTAATGAGGTGGTGTATTTTTGAAGGTGCTTCGGTTTACGGCCTGTATGTGTGGCGTGGATAAGAGTGTGTAAAAAAGTGTGCAATCTCCAGAGTGTTCAAAGTGGAGTTCAGGAGCCTGCTCCGCTCTAGCCCACTGTATTAGTATTACTTTTCAGGTTCGTCTTTGGACCGTTTTTTTTTTTCACTATTTGTTTGCACTATTTTTCTTTGAACTTGGATTTATTAGTTGTGTTTTCCTGCTTCTGATTGTGGAAGACTTAATCCCACATTTTTCAGTCAGTGGTCAAATGCTTTCATTCTTATTTTACAAAGACAGATCAAGTATGTAAGATAAGCGCCTACTTCTACTGTTCAAAGTTGTAACATTAATGCAAGCAATCGTGCCCTGTGTGGCAACTCATTTCCCAGGCTGCATGACTTACAAAAATGACAGTGATTAATATTCTAACATGATTATATCTAATGAAAATATGATTGTAATATTAAAATCAATTTCTGTAATTAGTTCCCAATAAATCCATGTAAATCCTCCAGACTGGACCTTAAATAAAGTGAGAGTTTGACTTCTGGTGTAGTGACCCCATCTGGCTCTCAATCTCAGAACAGGATATGATATATTTTGCACTCTATTCAACAATCTGCACATCTTTGATATTCAGTACAGGAAGATGAAGTCAAGATGTTGTTGTCCTGACCTGTGGTGTTGAAGCCAAACAGCAGAGGACAGGAGACAGCGAAGGCTAGGACCCACACAACAGAAATCATTGCAAAGACTCTTTTCCTGGAACGATGGGTGGTGTTGTACAGGACGGGCATCACCACTGCTGTGTACCTGCAGACACACACACACACACACACACACATGCTGTCAGGTTTCAGTTTTGTGTGTGTGGATGGAAAGTGTTGACATTTGGGGAGAAAAGTGCTGATATAGTATCATAAAAAGAGAATAATTAAAGCTACAAAAAAGCTGAAAAGAATAAGACTTTGCGAAAGCCAAGAAATCCACTGCTCAGACGAAGAGAATAATATATACCAACAATGAAGGAGCACACCAAGCACTTCTATTTAGAAACAATTTGGGTATTCAGCAGTAAACCTATTGGAGCTTTGATTTAAGAGTTAATCAGCACAGAATATGCCAAGAGTGTATAATGAGCCCTGGAAAACTAGGTTCAGCAGTAGCTCAGTAGAAGCTGCAATTATGCTGTACCTCAACCAAAAATGGAAGTGATGTTATGTTGTTTAGTGCCAGATAACTGCCATGATTGTTTATCCTCATCACACTAATTATTCGGGTTCTCCTCAGGGCAAAATGCAGGGCGAGCCCGGGGCTGTACAGACACCGATCCTCACTAAAAATGCTCTTCCCTGAGCATTAATCTATCCATACCCTTTTGCGATGCCGCGGTCTGTTTGCATAAAGAAAAGATGTAAAATGTGGGATTGTAAAAAAAAAAAATGCACATGGTTTATTGATCAGAACATGGCTTGCAGTATTCATACAATCTAACAAAGTTGTTCACCTTTAGCAGTTTCTTTTTTTTTTTTTTTTTACGAAACTTTCCGAATAGTGTGGATTGAATCAATCTTTCTTCCTTTTATCAGGCAATAAATCATTCCCTCGATCACAGCAGCCACTGATGCACAGTAAATAACGATGCCTTCACACAGGTATTACAGGTATAATGTGTATTATCAGTGAAACATAATGCCCCTGGTGGTTCGCTTTAATTTAGCACCTCAGAAAGCATGATGGCAGTGTTGTTCACTTGTCTCATAATCGATCACCAAGAGGCATAGTGCTCAGAAGAACTTCATCTCTCAGAAGCAAATTATCTATTGTACAAACCCTGCAGGACAAACCTATAGTATGTACTAGCAGGCATGTAGCAACATCCAATTACAGATACAAAATATGTCAAAAGAGTTCATTAATCAATGGTCAGTAAAGCATCTTTCATGTGTGGAAAAAAAAGAGAAAACTGTTCAACACTGAAAAAAGTTACAGGAGAATTTTGAGGTTAATAGTCATACATTTAGAAGAAAAGCAAGAGGCAAGTATTTGAAAAACCTTGCTATAACCAAGACTTGATAAAATTTTCTATCCTACTGAGAGGCGTGAAACCTTCAGCAGAACAGAAGTGAAAACAGAATCTTTTTACTACACAGGATAAAACTCATGAAAGCACCTTTTTAACTGCAGAGGAAGAGAAACATTCACCCTTCCATACGAACTACACAAATATATCCCCCTGACACCCGCAGCTTTTACCAAGTACCTTTTTCTTTGTTGTTGTAATTGTGTTGCTTGAGGGTTGTAAGTTCAGACCCTTCATAGCTATTAATCATTAATGGTGACATTACAAGAAAACCAAGCAAATAAATAATGTAAATTCTGCATGCATATCTACAGTAAACTAGTGCATGGTGTTGCTTAGTTCATGTAAATGCAAACAAATAGACAGTAATTAGATGTAAGCCTGACCCTGAAAATCAAATGGTAAACCTCAACCACCCAGTGGACCAAAAAAAAAAAAAAAAAATCTTTTAGTATAGTTTCTGTTCTCTTGTGTTATGTAGACACACTGCACATCTATCAAGAGGATGGATAAGATGGGAAAACATTGTCTTTCTGCTGGAAGTTTTGAAATATCTATGAGGCAAGGTCAGGAGTAACAAAATAGACTTATTCATAGTGAAACCTCATACGGATGAAATTTATACTGGAGATGTCATGGCGGCATCAGGTAAGCCCACAGATGCACATACTGCACACTCACCTGTCAATGCTGATAGCACACAGGTTGAGGATACTGGCAGTGCACATCATCACATCCAGCGTGACAAAGATGTTACAGTAGAAGCGACTGAAAAGCCAGGCACCGCCGACCACCTGCACAGGACAGACAGGAAGATTAACAACACATGCGAATCTCTCCCTTCATTTTCACCGTGAAGTGTGAAGCAGCTATGTGCACACTTGTACACCCACACTTGTACATGTGACATAAAAAAAAATAAATAAAAAAAGGTTTAGCTAACATAGAGACATAAAGAAAAGCACAAGTTAGCAGCCAAATATGCTCCAACATTCACTCTGGTACACTACATATGCATGCATACAAATAAGGCTGTTAATAAGGCTGATTTATGCATGAAGTAACAAATATACATGCAAGTAAACAGCGCTTGACCTCATATTACGAAAGGTGGTGTGAAGAGAGAGTGCATCTACGCTGATGGAGCAGTAATGGACGATACGGTGTTAAAGAGCATGTGTAGGGGAGTGTGTCAAACAAACACAAGGTCTAATTATTATCAAGGTTGTTTCCATGTTTTGAAAAGGACATTAACCCCCAGCTAAACCAGCACTACCGCAAACAACCCCCGTCTGGACCCCCACTGCTGCGTCCTGCTCAGACCGACAGGCTTTCACTTAAGCCTGTAATGCCTGGTAATAACTGTCTGACAAAGATAAATGGGATCCAAGCTCCATTGCCTGACTAGTGAATCTAATAAATCTAGGCTGGGGATATACAGTGAGCCTACCAACAAGTACACAGAGAGGCAGAAAGTACACATAAGTAGGCACAACAAAGAATAAACAAACAAAGAAAAAAAAATCTTTCATATTCTAAAGCTGAGACAAACACATACATATTGGTTTACTTAGAGTATGAATGTGGAAACAGTCACAACTTAGATTAATTACTTCATTTATAACTTTCCTGAACAAACTTCGCAGCAGGGTTGTCCAATTAAAGGACCCCTCTTTGTTTCGGCCCATGGTATTTGACAAATGCTTTCTGTCCTTTTACTTTAAAACTGCTGCAAACTCCTAACTGTAATGACTACGAAATATGCATTTGTGCAGCTAAGAAGTAATAATCGGAGTGTGATAGGAATGCACACCACAGTACTGCCAAGTTTCCCGACTAAATTAGTGTATATACATGTTACAGATGTAGAATTACAGTTTTTTCTCTCTCTCGCTGCAGCTCATTTTCACCATTTTGTTTCGCCATAAGGTTTACGTCACAGCAGAAGAGAGTAACAAATGTAAAATACTGCTCATTGGAAAAACTTTACCGCCTAAACCTTATGTTTGTGGCTTTCAGTCAAACCAGAGCAATCAACTCAGTGACACTGATGGAAATAGGGGGGAAATTACTATTTCACTGTCAGGGAAATAAACGAGACATTATCATTTACTGATATTTGCACGTTTTTTCATGCAAAATTCACATTTCCACAGTTGATTTCAAAGACAAAACTAGTTTCTTTCAACTTGTAAAGCACCTTATTTGCATGCATATTTTAAATATGTTAATGTCTGCAAAAAGATGCATATGGAAGTTTTATGTTTATGTTAATCTCTCTGCAAATGAATAATAATACTGTTTAGCAGATGAAAGAGTGGCGCTTTTATTATTCGGAAAACTTGATTCATTTTTGGCCCTATGTAGGTAAAAATTCAGACACATCTAGTTAACAATATCCAGAAATTCTCCTTTAATTTCTTGCAGTACTCTTGTTCTACTCATTAAAAATCATCAATTGTAGGACCTGCTGCCCATGTTGATAAATGGTTTGTGGAGGAGTCCCATCACATCTGAGAAAATCACCCCCGTGATGTCACTGTGATGTAATTAGGGTTAAATCAGCTTTAGATTGGATGTTGCTCATTTCTAAAGGCATTACAAACCAGAGGCATGGTTTGGAAGCACTGGGTATTAATCAGGGTCTGATGAAAGATGACTGAGAATTGCATTATGGGAAATGCAAAATATGTTTTTTGAGTGGGCTGTCAATGCACACTATTGACCCACAACAGCACAAAGAAAATTAATTATGTGCACATAGCAGGCAGTGAGATGAGAACAAAAAGATGTTTGAGAGCAGAAAAATTATTACAATGTGTCAAATAAACAATTCTGCTCTCTTGAAATGGAACAGATACTCTATAGATAGAAATTTATCAACTTACTGAAAGTAAACTTTTTGGTAACTACAGAAATGGTATATTGACATGAAACAGTGAATCTGAAAAGCAGTTATTTTAAGAGAAATCGCAGAAATAACACATACTGTATGGATTGAATATTGTGTGCACACGGTGAGAGTGTGATTGTGACTCTGTGGGGCTGCACAATAAGCAGCAACACTGTATATTCACAGCAGGAAGTGCACTTTCAATGAAAAGATGCCACAGGACGTCAGAGCCTTGTTAGGACATTGATACAAGACACCAAAATGTATCAGGTGTCCAGGCAGTTCCATAAACAGTGTTGGGTGATATATCTTTGAAATATGGTGGGAAAGAGGTTATTCATTCACAATGTCGTGAGTCAGGTAACTTAGTGCATTTAATCACTTTTCTAATTAGTTTCCCTAAGGAATGAATTGCTGTACACCCACCATCGAAAGGCCATTTTATCCACTCTGTTGCACATAAAGTTGAAATAAATTAACTTTACCTCATCTCATGAAATGATTGGGACAATGTGATTTATTCTTGATTGCTTAAGTGTAACTGTGACTCAGTATGTAATTATTGTACCAGGTCAAAGGCGAATACTGATGTGTAGAAATAGGAAGAAAAAGAGGAATGTGTCTGAAAACAAAATTATTCCAACTCTATGAGCCACAGTGTATTTATATTGTAATTTTCATGTCCCTCTCTGGTATTCTACTTCTAAAACTGGTGGTAAGAAAGCAATGAAAAGTTGGATTTTACAGTATTGTGGCTTTTCAAACTTAAATGTAAATGTTTCTGTTGTGTACGTCACCTCTGGGAAGTTACAGGTAATGGGGTTGTTACCTTGAAATGTTAGAATGTTGTGATGTTTGTTACTATAGTGAGCAGGAATAAAGCAGCCAATGGTGATGAGGTTAAAGCTGACAAAAGGGGAAGAAAGAAAGAAGACGATGGTGGTGTTATCTGCTTTACCGGCAGTAGCTCCCTTTGAGCTGCTATTTGACGTTAGTGTGTGCCGGCAGAAGTGGATAAATAGTTTTAAAATTTATTTGACTGCATTGGGAATTCATGATGCCGCAATAAAGAGAGCTTTACTGCTACACTTAGCAGGTGCTGAAGTCTAGGACATCATCTTCACGCTAGATGACATGGGAGGAGATGATGACTATGACAGAGTAGTGAACCAGTTGGATGAGTGTTTTGCATCCCAGAAAAACATTCCATATGAGAGACACGTGTTTAGACAAGCGGAACAAGCACAAGGAGAGTCAATGGACAGTTGTGTAAGCAGATTAAAGAAGATGGCGTCCACATGTGAGTTTGGAGACAATAAGAATGACTTTATCCGTGATCAAAGTCAGTTGTGGCTTTTCCATTAGACATCTGCGCAAAACTTTAACGATATTTGCTAAATGTCGAAAAAACAGAAGTGTGTAATGTCGGTTTTTCCATTAAATCACAAATGCGATGATTTGTTTATTTATTAACATGAGATGACACGAGACGTCATTCCATAAACGTGGCGACGAATGTAGATATCATGTTGATTTACATATATATTCATTTTGATTATATATTACCCCTCTATCCCGTACTAAATTTAAAAATTATTCAGTTTCCTGGTGTGTCCACACATACTGCGCCATGTTTCTCTTAAAACTCTTCTTCTTTGCTTGCTGTAACATCCATCAACATATATTTTTTTAAATTCACGTGACTCTAGTTTCAGAAAAATGTCTAACCATTGCAGTTTTGCGTGATATACCATTTGCGCTATGCCCGAAAAAACCACCTCTTGCCAGCGCAAAAACTTTTAATTGAAAAACAAGAGTTCTGGCGAAATTGTTGTTTTTCCATTAGGTACATTTTTATACGCAAATTATATTCGTGCCATTTGAGGGTCAATGGAAAAGTGACTATTGACAAGTGCACGTCAAATACACTGTGCAGCACGAGAAAGATTTGACGCTTGCAGGGAAATCACAAGAGCAGCGGAGACAGACCAACAAGCTGCAAAGATGGAGAAATTAACAATCAATGCGGTGGAAATAAAACATGGCAGAGGGATAGGAAATACAAAAATGCCAAGACTCAGACCTCGAGATCGTTCTCCTAGTGATGTGAAAGGTATGAAATGTTATTGGTGTAGTCATGCAGGTCACATGAGGCAAGAATGTGCCATAACAAAGGACAAAAAGGGCAACAAATGTGGAGAGACGGCCATTTTGTCAAAATGTGCAAAACAAAGAATGTGCATAGAGTGAACAGTTTCAACCACACTCACAGAAGATAATAATAATGATGAGGACTACGTCTTTTCATTCGTTAGTGGTAATGAAGAAGAAACACTGACTGTACTAGTTAACAAGCAACCAGTTCAAATGTTGATAGATGCTGGTGCTTCTTGTATTGTTGTAAATGGGCCTACATTTAGACAGATCAAGTTTAGGAGTAATGTTAAACTAAAACCAGCTGACAAGAAAGTCTATGCATTTGGCTCAAGAATACCACTGGAAGTGAGAGGGATTTTCACAGCTGATTTCAAAACTAGTGAGAAGTCAGACACTGTAACTGCAAGAAACAAGTGATAGAAAAAGCTCAAATCTGTCTGTTAGGCATGGAAACAGCTGTGAAATTAGGGTTGTTCCACATTGACTGTATCAATCAGGTGAATGCCATCCAATAAAATGAAACAGGAGATTTCACAGATGAAATACAGGAGAAATAAAAGATGTGTTTTCAAGGATTAGGCAAACTGAAAGTTTGCATGTTGATGATTTTGTGAAGCCAGTGATCCAGTGTGTTTGCAGAGTGCTGTTCAGTGTGAGAAAATAAGTTGAAGAGAAGCTCAGAGAACTCAAGGTAATGGATGTGATAGAAAAAGTACCTGGACCAATACCATGGGCATCACCATTAGATGAAGTCCATGGTAAGAAAGAGCCGAGACTATGTGTGGAAATGCGAAGAGCAAATGAAGCTATTGTGTGAGAAAGGCACCCCACTCCCACAATAGATGATATACTGGAGGACATGAAAGGAGCCACAGTATTTTCAAAATTGGATTTAAAATGGGGATATCATCAGATCGAGTTAGAGCCTGAGTCCCAGCATCTAACTACATTTGTTACACACACAGGGCTGTGGTGTTATAAGAGACTGATGTTTGGCATTTTGTCTGTCCCTGGGATTTACCAACACATCATGGAACACGTTTTGCAGGGCATACCTGGTGTTCATGACATCTTTTTCTGATGATATCATAGTTTCAGGAGAAACCATGGAACTGCATGATGAGAAGCTACACCAAATCCTTCAACGACTGGAAGAGAAGCAGCTGACACTAAATAGAAAAAAGTGTCCACTCCAAATGACAGAACTGGAGTTCATGGGCCATGTGCTGTCCAAAAATGGCATCGAAGCAGCTCAGTCAAAGATTGAGGCAGTGGAGAACACACGCCGTTCAACAAATGCTGCAGAGGTGAGAAGTTTCCTTGGATTTGTGAACTACTGTGGCAGATTCATTCCTGATCTGGCCACTAAATCAGAGCCATTGAGGAGACTCACAAGGCAACCCTGCAAATGGACATGGTGTTCCGAACAGGAAACAGCATTTGTAGAGATGAAGAGGCAGCTGACTAGTTCACATGTAATGGCGTATTTCAATCAAGATGCAGAGACACATGTGATAGTTGATGCTTGTCCAGTAGGACTAGGCGCTATACTGAGCCAGAAACATAGTGATGGAACACATAAACCCGTGTATTATGCCAGCAGAGCTTTGTCAGACATGGAATGTCACTACTCTCAGATGTAAAAAGAAGCTCTTGCTATTGTATGGGCATGTGAGAAATTCCACATTTTCTTTTCTACCTTTTGGCTCAAATTGCAGTACCAAATACTTTCACTCCACTGCAACTAGAAGAGCTGTCAGCAGCAGGTCCTACGTTAGTTGTGTTACAGGGAAGCAGTAGGACAGATGACTGGAAGACGTGATGCAGCTACCAAACGGTAAAAACTGAGCTTTCTGCTGTTGGGAAAATAGTGTTGAGAGGTTCCCGCATAGTGATGCCCCATGTTGCACAACACCAGACTTTGATGTTGGTACATGAAGGACATCAAAGAATTGTAAAGACAAAACAAAGACTGAGAACAAAAGTATGGTGGCATAGATAAAGAAGCGGAGGAGTTGGTGAAGTCATGTCACGTTTTTCCACTAAAATAGCTCGAGTTCAGTATGAGAACAGACCTCCCCGCGAAACCACGGCAGACGCTCTCGACATGTGTGGGCCATTCCCTTCAGGAGACCGTCTACTGGCAATCACTACTATTCAAGGTGGGTGACCTGTTGATATCCTCCGCCCCACCACAGCCAATGTAATCAAATGTATGAGACAATCATTTGCAACTCATGGCATCCCAGAGTGCATTGTGACAGACAACGGAGCTCCATTTGTCTCAAAGGAATTTAAGACATATCTCCAGGAAAGTGATGTCTTGCCCCGCCGTGTGACACCATATTGACCACATGAAAATGGTGAGGTTGAAAGGTGGAACAGGACCCTTTATAAAGCCATACACACAGCTCATGCTGGAGGCAAGGACTGGCATGCTGAGCTTGATGTTTTCTTAATGGTCTACCACAGCACTCCACACAGTGGAGTCACAGCCATAGTCTGGTGGAACTGCTGTTCAACTGCCAAATTAGGACCAACCTTCCTGAACTGTCAGCAACAACCAGCAGTTTCCCTCAGGTCATGATGGTGCTGTCCGCATAACTGATGTTGCAAGGAAGGAGAAGGGTTGTGTGGATGCAGACAGATCCAGACGGCAAAAAGACAACACTGTGCAACAAGGTGACAAAGTCCTTCTCCATCAGTACAAGCAAAACCAACTGTAACACTGTTTGAAAGGAACCCTTACACTGTTGTGGACCGACCTTTACTCATTTTGGAAAAGGACGGCAAGAGGATGATGCGTCATGCATCCTTTGTGAAGTTGTGGGTTCAGTCAGCACAGGAGACAGGGTCAACCAGCACAGATGGAGAGAGGTTGAACTCACAACCAATGAACATTCAACCTGCTGAACCACCTTGAGCAGAGGAAATCCAGCCGGGTGAACCGCAAGCATCACCGGATGAAGTGCCTCAGCAGGACGTTCATCCTCAAACAGCTAGGCGAGAACCAGCTCATCTGATGGACTATGTTACAGATTAGAGAGATGTTGCCATCAATCAATCAATCAATCAATCTTTATTTATATAGCACTTTTTCATACACTGAAATGTAGCACAAAGTGCTTTACA
>JAPTMW010000014.1:21658019-21672602 GCA_029822955.1 Ostorhinchus angustatus | reverse complement strand
GTGTTTTCGCAATGATAAGAGATAGGACAAATCAGGTAAAACATTTGCGAGGGGCGGGGTTTGTTGTGCCTGGCACCTCTTGTTGTCTCTTCAACTATCAACATAATGTCAATCACAGATCACTTCTAGCACTGCAACACATATATTTAAATGGTAAAATACACAAAAAAAAACATGATTCACTGATTTTTCTGCAACCAAACACTGTCTGAGAAAGTGTTTCATATCATTTGCATCTTTTCTGTCGTCCTTGTCTTATTACAACATGCACGTTGTTTTTAACATCCTTTATTATCTTTTGTCTTGTTGCATTGGTTTACATCATTTTCAGCTGAATTCTTCTACACTTTTTTGATCTTGCTGCATCTATTTAGTGTCTTTTTTTCAGTTTTTTTGGTCTTCTAATCGTCAAAGATGTAAACAGCTGCAAGCAACCACTACTGATCTAAAAAGCCTCAAAATATTCCAACCACTATTCTTATCAATACATGTAAATAATTCAGGTAAAATGCAGCTTCTCAGTGGCATCAGATGTATTTTATTTCCTGTTCAGAGACTCTGTAACGAACTGGGAATAATCCTCATCGACTGCAACATTGATTTACCAAAACAATAAGTAATGTTGTCAGTGACAGCGGTTATAAACAATTGTTTTTTACATTTACTAAATCATTTTTCTGTTCTGATATAATAACCTTAGAATTTACCCTGAGCTTTTATTAAAATCTACATGGTTGCTAATGTTAATATAGAAAAATACCTGATTTTCACTGATAGATGCAAAATGCAGAGGATAATATATTTATAAATGCTGATGATAAATCGCGTAGGAAAGGTTGAATTTAGAGAAAACATAATTATATGTCTTTAAGGGTTAAGTAGTTTTCTTTTTTTGCATCACTTTCACCTTTTTATGCCTTTTACAAATAATTCCCCTCCTCATGGCTTTGGGGAGGAAAAGAATTCACATAGAAATCTCTGCAACACATTTCAGGAGCTTATACTAAATACAGTTATTATTAGAGAGACATGATCATCTGCAAATCTTTTTTTCCAGGTTCAGAATGGGGTCGCTATATACGCGACATGGACCACCATTGCATCTCTACTCAACCTAAATATTGTTCTGACTACGAATGTAAAGATGTCTCAAACAGATGCATCCACTGTAGCGCTCACTGTTTTGACCCTGGTGTTGTGTGTGTGGTAAGTCAACATGGAAAAATAAAAATAGGATTCATTTCTTAAGTTCTTGTCACCAGAACCAATGTGCTGGGTCTGTTACAGGTTCATCCTGGAAAACTCAGCTTTTGAAAAACACGTCAGGTACATTCAAACCATTTACCCTGTAGTGGTCTGGGCCCTGACAGGGGTGTTCACGAAAAACAAGGACGCTGTAACTTCTGGAAGTCGTAATGGCATCTTTATTGGTGAGAAACGAAACAAACTCAATCACCTGAATATGTCTTCCTTTTTTTTTTTTTTTTAAATTTAATTCACCGTCTCCTAAACCCACTAATATCAGTTCCTCTGCTGATCTTACAGCTGCACTCTTGGCTTCATCTTGCTTCTTGTGTGCCTTGCGGATAATTTTGACCACGTGGAGACACATAAAACAGCCACTGTACCAAGATGTAGATGCTGAGGACATGTCGCCAATGGAGATAGCTGACAAGCAGAAAACAATCTTTAAATGAGAATGTTGACTGAATATTGTCCTGTTAAATGTCTCTGTATCATTACTCTATTGTGTATATATGCGTTTTATTTGCAGCGTTGTGTTTAAATGATGATCATGAGTGTAATAAAATCAAAAGGATTGGTATAATTTACGTTGTGTCATGTACCTGAGTATCATAACACTGAATGTACATTCTTTACTGCTTTAATTCATTTCTGGTTATGCAAAACATGACACTGCCAGTTAAGTCTCCTATGTGGTATTTAGTTTAGTTTATTATTAGTTTATTATGTTGTGTATTAGGTTATTATATCACTTATATGTAAAGTGTCATGAGATAACTTTTGTTATGATTTGGCGTTATATAAATAAAATTTGGTTTGATCTGATATTGTGGACAATCCCAATTACTTAACTGTATCAATAACAGTAAAGAGTACAGCTTTAGCCAACATGGCTAATATCCTGCGGTAGTCCCCGGCCTGATGACAATAGGCACCCTAAAAAAACAACACATTACAGCACATACTCACCTCGTACTTCATTTCAGCCTGGACAAATGTGAAAAAATGTGACATTAGTTTTTGACTTCATAAAATAAATGTCTCAAACACTCATGAGGATATTTTACATAAAGAAGTGATTAAAACTAACTTATCTGCAGTTGATTAATTTCCATGAAAGCTAATTTAAGATGTAATAATGTATAAGTCTTTGAATCATTGTTAAAATTCCTGGAATTGCCAGCTGGGGTGACTAAATTGAACTTTCTCATTTCACTGAATGTTCACATATAATTAACCAGTTTAGCTTTGTAGGAGTGACTCCTATTTCTAGTAATTTCCTTTTGAGCATTATTATTTGATACCATGTATGTGCACTGTTGTTAATGTTAGTGTGAATATTAGCATTATAATAGCATAGATCTCTGTGTGCATACAGTGTTTGTCTTTTATGATTCACTGCACTATGGCATAAATGTATACAAGATAAGAGGTTCACGTGGTGCTTTGAGTGGTCGTAAACCTTGCTGTTGCACAACGAGTTATTCTATAAAACAGGCACTTCCCTGTTTTCTGCACAGTTTCTCCTGTTCTTCAGTTATTACTCAGCTCATACAGGAGGAGGAGGAGCATAGACAGGTACGACTTTATTGATTTATTGAGTCTTAATCATACTGCAACTTATGTGGACCGTCCTCTACTTGATGAAAACATGATCCTAGACTTTACAGTTATATATATTCTTTTCATTATTACTTTTTCACATGTTTTTTTTTTTTAGTTTTACAACTGTAACTTACAGAAATGGTCACACTATAGTTGATAATATTTGGAAAATATTTAAGTTTGTTAAATGTGTGAGGCCTCTGTCCTTATTGTGCAAGGTAATCGTTTATCACCTTGCCCATTAGGGTCAAAACAGGCCACTTTAACCCTGTAAAGCTTAAACCATTAAATCATTGACAGAAAATTCCATTTCTTTGAAACCGGAGCTGTTATTGGTCCTTCTGAACAACCAAAAAAAAAAAAACATGTTTTTTCAAATATCAATTTCCATGTATGATTTTTAATTTTGTATCATATTTGATCCAACGGGTCTCATTGCTCAAATATTATTATTTTTGAACAAACAAAAACATAATATAACACAAACATGTCTAACAAATTGGTAATTCCTTCAAAATTGGCAAAGTTCTGCCTCCTGACAATCTTGTAGTGTCACTTGAAAGGCCTCTGGTGAACGAATTCCTCCCCCTTGATGGATTATTATCCATGTATTGCATGTATCTAATTGTATACATCAGGTCTTTCAAGGCAAAAAATATCACACTGATCATTTAGAGGGCTTCAAAACTCATGTATCAAATATGATATGTTCGGCGTTATAGGGTTAACTATGGGTGTTTTTGCCATTGAGAATGGATTTAACATGCAATGGCTTTCTACCTGTTGATGTGCATGTTTTCTGACATTGAATAAAGTGCAGTTTTCATTTGTCACAGCCGACCACAATGGCTGAACATGATAAAGGCCGTCTTGCTGCAATAGTGGTGTCTGTCCTTGGCTACGCAGTAAGCCTGGTGTTTAATGGTCTGTCAGTGGTTGGAGTTGGTGAGTCCAAACAGCAGACTTATCAAAAAGTTACATTTCAAACACCTCATGTTCCTCTCAGATCTGATCTGTATTCATATTTTTCTCGCAAGGTTTTTATTCCACAACCACAGCCAATGTTTCTGCTGTGTTCGACACCCAGATCACCCCCTCGGGATGGACCTTCAACATCTGGAGCATCATCTACGTCTGGCTGACAGCGATGATTATCTACATCCTCACAGGCCTTTGCAGAAAGTTAGTTTTCTGACATTGTAAAACATTTTAAACCTCACAAAGTCAAATATAGGCTGAGGAGGTTCTTTAATTACTTCTTCACTGTAGTAGTTTCAAAATTAAAACAAATCAGCTCTTCTGGTTATTAAAAATGGCTAAACATCAGGACTTTTCAGTGTCAGTGCTATTGAGGGAGCATCTTTAAAATTTTTAAAAGACATTGACTTTGCTGAAAGAATGCTGTTTTTTATGTATATTCATTTTTCCATCTTCAAGTCCAGTTGGTGGCAATGACACATCTTAAACTGGTTTCCCATTCACCAATAGAATGTTCCCCAATTAATAGTGTGTTTTTTTTTCCATGAAGTGGTCACTGATTCCAGCTTCATATGTATCTTTGGTTAATTTTTAAAAGGCACATGTCAGTACCTTTAAAGGTCACATTATAGGAGAGTAAAATAACAACCACTGCTCTGTGTCTGTCTACATTTTCACAAACTCATAGTACGATCTGTTCTGTCTCTTTTTTTGTGACCCCCAGAAATGGTTATGGCTATGTTTACTGCAGCCCTCCAGTGCTGACTTATGGATTCTTCATTAACTGGTGCCTCAATCTGTGTTTTAACATCAGCTGGTTGATTGTTTGGGACAGAGGGTAAGAGTTCAAAAGCTTTAAATGGGCTCTCATGCTTTTTTTTTTTTTTTTTGAATGATACATTGTAAAACTATTGTAATCATTGTGATGTTTTTGTCCCTTTTGCTAGAATGATGATTGCTGCATTAATTTTTCTCCTCCTGGTCATCTGTACAAACTACTCCATGATGTTCTTCATCTGTCATGGACTCCACATTTATGGAGCCTGGCTAAAAAAGTATCACAAAGTAGATCTGTGGCTGTACCGGGTGTTGGTTAGTATGACTGATGTAGTATTTACATATTTAAATTTACTGTATGTGCAACAGTTAATGTTTCAAGTGTCAGGTTAGGTCTTGTTGTATTATGAACTACTATTACTGATCTGAAGAATAGAAACTTATTCTCTTTTTGAGTAAATAAAATATCTGCTTATACCTTTTGCAGATTCAGAATGGTGTGATGATCTACACAACATGGACAACAATTGCAACTTTGATCAATCTGACCATCGTGCTGTCTTACAATGCTATGATGTCCCCAATAGATGCTGCCACCATTGCTTACTCTTGTTTGGCTGCTTTGTTGGTTGTCTGGTGAGTGCTCTCATTTAAAAAAAAAAAAAGAAAGAAAAAGGAAAAAAACATGCCAAAAGTATAAATGTTTATGTGTGATATTTTTACGTACTGGGTCTTTTTCAGGTTTATTGTGGAAAACTTTGTGCTTGACAAACATGTGCGATACATCCTCATCATCTACCCTGTTGTTATTTGGGCACTGTCTGGAAACCTGGACAAAAACTTTGATGCTCAATCACCAAACCGCAATGGCATCTTTATTGGTAAGAACTTCCCCTTCACATTCATTCACATCTTGTTGTGTAAATCACTAAGTAAATATATTTGAGTAAATTTTGAAGTAAAACCAATGCATAGCTGGATACTGGCATTATTTGAGAATTTGAAAGTTTTTAATGAGTTTTTAGTGAATAACATATTTAAATTTTCATTTCTTTTTGGAATGCATATTACCATCTATTTAAAGGCTGAGCTTTTTTGAATTTTATTTTATTTTATTTATTTCTCAGTGGTGCTCCTGGCCATAGCCTGTTTGCTGTTTGTCATACGTGTCATTTTGGTGATTTGGAGGCATATCAAACAACCGCTCTACCAAGACGTCAACCCAGAGGCGATGGAACCGATGGGGATAGCTGAGAAGCAGAAGATGATATTCAAATAAACATATACTTGTTTTCACTGGTGTTTATCATTTCTTTGAAATGGATAATTAACAGTTTTCTCCTCAACTCGGGCTGAACTTTTACAGCACAACTGAACTTTTGAACTTTTAAAGCACAACTCATTTGCTTGATAAGGATTTTTTTTTTTTTTTTTTTTTTTACAATACAATGCCGTGTAACTTTTGTATGATGAATTAAGACAACACTGTAAAAAATTCATGTTGTGGTTGTACAGTGATTATTTTGTTTTTCTTTGATGAGAGAATACTTGTCCTTGGTACCAGGCATAAGTCATGAATAAGAGTCAAAGAACTAAGTTTTCTTTTGCACCTGTAAAATACACTTAACATACTGTAATGTCCAGTGTCTACTGAGAGCCGAGTTTACTACTACAGCACATGAACAAATTAAAACCAGCTGTAGCCACTTTAATCCCACATTAACCATGTGTTTTATATATAATTTAGGTGGTGAGTCATGGAGTGTTTTTACAATTCCTTGAGAAATAAAGATTTTTCAAATTCACCCATATCTTTCCTGTTATCATTGTTATTACTAGCTTTGTTTACCTTTACCCAGCAGGGGGCTGCAGCATTCAGTCCAGCTGATAATAAACGTAGAAGAAGAATTACCAAAATAGGGCGCTAAGTAGATCCCTTAGCCAGGTCTTGCAGGTATCAAATCTAGTATATTATTAGCTTGTATACCCGAATACTGATGTGGACAACGACTTGGATTAGTTTAAAAAGTTACACACAGTTATTGTTATAATGGTAGCTCGATATGGGTTAGTATCTGTTGTTTTTACTGTAAAGCCGAACTTGAGCGGTTCTGCTGCCTGACAGGCAAAAATCAGGGCAGGTATTGTTACCAGTGTCTTGTGCGCGGGTTAATCACAAATTGTAAACAGCGCCATTGTTTTGCTAACGCTTACGTTTGTTATCAAATGTGTAAATTATTCATCTTATTTCTTTATCAATGGTGTATAAACTTGTTGTCAGCCGTATATTTACCGAGCGGATTCAAATAAATGTACACAGAGGCTTGACTGAATACAATCCGGTCCTAATAACGGTAGTTGGCCTGCTAGTTAACTAACTGTTCATCCGGTTTCGATGTCGTAGACTCAAATCTACCGACAAAAAGAAGAAATGGAGACAAAATACCCAACTTTGGTAAGTTAACGTCTGATCATTTTGTTTCAGTTGTTTGTGTGGTCAGTTGTTTGTGAGGAAAGCTAAACAAACGCCCACAACTATCGCCTAAACGAAGGGTAGAGGGGACCCATAACACTGGTGATGTCAACGCCAGTTAATCCATAAGCAGTTTATTAGATACCCTTTTCTAAATACATCACTGCAGGAAATGCTACCTTTACGACAGCTGTGGTGCGTAGATATGCTCAAATTATTGTTAGCTCTGTAAGGTTACATCTAAAATGTGGTTTCACTGGCGATCGAGCCTTTACATGTAAGTAACAAATGGATGTATGCTATTTCTTTTCTCTTTTACTGTGTATTTTTCTTTTTTTATTTTATCCCATGGACCTAGTTTCTTTGTCCTTAATAGAGCTTGAATTAATTAATTAATTAATGTATACCAGCTCTGTTTGTGCTCAGTAAAGCTGCTGGATTATTATTGTAATGTATTGCATAGTAAGTTAATGACGTCATTCATTTCTTTGAATTAGTAGGCAAAGGCTTACGTCACGAAAAGTATCTATGATAGTCCTGAATATTATTGGTGATTGATCGTGAGGTTCATATGTAGAAAACTACTGGAAGAACACACAGTTTTATAATTTGTCTCCTGGTTTAAACGTGGCATGGCCAGTATTGAAACTCTAAATGAAACATTATATTTTTACAGAAAAGGCCAAAAAGGAAACTCTGCTACCACACAACTAAGGACAGGTATGGTTGAACATGTTCATATATTGCCCCCTAACAGTGTTTTTCATCTTACTGTTAGAGGAAGTAAAGTCATGAACTAAAGAACTAATGATAACGTTTTCTGTAGTGAGTGATGTTAATGTAATTCCATGAATCTCCACCGACCACTATAAATAGTTTACACATTTTTAAATGTGTTTGGCATATACTGGATTTTAGGGATTTAAATATTGTGTGTTGAGCTCTGGCATCGTTTATGAATAGTTTATTGTGTGTCATTTGTGTTTTCAGTCAACCTAAACAATGGACAGGAAAAGTGACACTAGAAGACGTCGATAAGATGTTTGATGACTTAGGTGAGGGTGTGATTCAGTTGCACTTGGTTTTGTAATTTCTCCCCCATGTTGTAACGCTACCAGATACTTGATGATATTCTTTTCAGATTCAGTGCTACGTGAGGATGATATACTCCCCCTATCTCCTGAGCTCCATATTACTGTTACTAAAAAAAAACAGATGGAGAGAGAGGTTTCGCCGATCGCACAGGTAAGATATCTAACAGGAAAACGTCCTTCTTCCAAATGAACCTTTACTATTTCTTAATGCTTCAAATAAATAAACATTAAATTTGGCTGGATTATTGGTCTTGACAAGTACCTGGCCAGTTAGTAGATATTATGTAATTGTAGGTTCCTGACGGAGATCATCTGCCTCCCTCTGTGATGTCAGCCAGTCCTGATCTGGATATTGGTAAGATTTATTTGTTTTAGTTAATGCATATTAAACGTTTCATTGGACTAAAAGTTTTTTTTGTTGTCATTGCAGATTTGGACATCCCTTTTAAAGCACATGGACCAGTGAAGACATCCAGCCCGATTGAGGGCAATGATGTAGATGTTAACAAAGAGCAGGACAGCAAAAACCACAAAATGATGTCCCCAATTCTTTTTGACTGTGAAGATGAAGGAAAAGAAGAAGCACAGCCAAAACCCCAACCTGTCCAGGAAACTCAGCAAAACGGACACATCTCAGAGAAGTAAGGCAATTGAAATGATAATGCCTCTCTCATAGTGTTAATAATTTCTTTTTACACACACAAGTATTTTTATTTAAGTCAGAGTAATGTAGCATTAATATGCCACAAAGAACAGTAGACTTTCAAATGTTTTTTTCCTACCATATTATCGTTCACTTGTTTTGTGTTAACAATTGTGTTTTTTGTCTGGCAGTGATTGCTCCATGTTAGAGTGTCTTCCAAACAAGCTTGTTCTCACCAAGAGGTTTTATCACAAAAAGAAAGTGGACACTCAGCAGTAAGAACTTTGTCATTTTCGGAAATCTTGATTAGTTTGTTGTCAAGACTCTGTGATGTTTATGCTATGTATCAATGTGGAGCACAGTATTCATGCGTCACATTGATATTTGATTCTTATTTGTCTCTGGTGTCAGTTTTTTTCTTGGCAGTTTTTGTGTTGTGTAAAAATCGTGTATATTAGTTTTCTTTGCTCCGATACCAAAAAGTGAAAACATTCAGTGTGTACTATTGCAGAATATAGCAACTGTCAAAACTTTATTTTACTTCATCATTATGTAATTTTTAAAAAATGTTCATTCACACAAAATAATAATGCTGAAATATTAGAGCACAAGACATTTTTTTTGCCCACTTGCCGGTGTTTTTTTTTTTTTTTTTTTTTTAACCAGGAAAGAAAACACAAACCCCCCTGTTTCCCTGGTAAAACCTGAGTCCACAGTTGCAGCTGCTGAAATACATTCTGAAACTGTGCAGAAGCAACAGCCGGTGGAGATGCCCAATCGTGTGAAAAAAGACATGAATACTTTTCTACAGAAGTTTAGAGATGCTGGACAGCCCAAACCCATGTGGTGAGTTTGATGTATATTTTAACTTTAAGATACAATTATAGAATAAGCGACGCTTACACTGTCAAGGGGCGACAGCAAGGGTATATCCCTGAAATCCCCCCAATTCTCTGCTATATAATTGTTAGATAATCAATATGACCTCAATTTGACCTGATAGTGACAGAATAATGGTCAGAGAACCAATTTTCCCCACAAAACTCCACCTAGTGAAAGAAAATCACACCATATGAACTCTGGATGGCAGCAAGTAAATGGACATTTGTAAGATAATCAATATGAACCAAATGTTATCTCAGTCAGCCTGTTATTGCTTGATTTATGTCCAAAAAGTTGATTTTCAACTAAAGTGCCCCCATTTGGATGACTTATAATACTCATAGAGAAGCTGAAATTGATAGAGTTCTTCCACTAGAGGTCTCCTGTGTTAGTTATCAAGGGATAAGAAATCCAACCAAATCTGTCGTAGTTATTGCGTTCACACAAAGGATATCCGGCGGCATTCAGGGTAAAACTACTATATCCCTGAAATCAAGTTTCAGGAATATAATAAATAAATAAATGTAGAATTTTAACTGTAGGAAATAACCATATCTAGTGCGTATAAATTCCTCCTTATTCATTGTTATTTTCTTCTGTAGTAGATGTTTTATATAATATATATGAACTTTTTTTTTTTTCCACAAAGTGCTGGGATATCATCGTCTCAAGTTAAAATTCCCTCTCCTCCTCCTGAGCCAGAGGATGACTTCCTCATTTTGGAGGATGATACACCTCTGTTATTTTCTATCCCACGTAAAGCCGCCACCAATAAGAGACAGGGACTGAACAAAACTTCCAACGCCAACAAAGACAAGAAGACAGATGAGGACTCAGAAGAGACGACAAAAAAACAGCAGGAACCAGAGCAGGAGAAGAGCAAACCAGCAAGTCAGACTGTTGATGAGAAAATGAAAAAGAAGCGTGGCAAAGAGGCAGGTATTGGGGTTACTGAGTCTGATAATGACAATAAAGAACACATAGTACCCGGTGTCAAGGCTGATGGGATGGATTCAGATAAACCCAATAAAAAGAAACCACAGCGAAAGAAAGAGGCAACATCTAAAGACAGTGACAAGACTGAGGAGAAACATAAAGACAAACCAAGCAGGGAAATGGATGATGAAAAACCTTCTCAAAAAACAGAGACGAAATCTCAGAAATCTGCTGAGAAGAAGAAGTCAAAGTCTTCAAAAGTTAGTGAAGAAAATGCCAAAACAAACAAGGTGACATCATCAAAGAAGATCAGAAAGAGGGTGGAGGGACCTGAAGCAGTAAATGAGGCTGTTGAAGAACAACACCAGGAGCAGAGTGGTGAGGAACATGTAGATATTCAAAACCAGATTTCTCCTTCAGGTAGGGGTTCTTTATATGTTATTCTTAACTATACATTATATATCTATCCACTCACCTGCTAATGCGACCTGGGTTTGGGTAGCGGGATTGGCACCTTAAGCAGAGATGTTTTATGACTAAATATTTACTGACAGTTTCTTCTTTTTCTCTCTCTTTAAAGAAATTCCAACGGCGGAAGGAGAAGCAGCAAATGTTTTGCCAAATGGAATTTCAAAAGAGAACAAACTTTCAAGTACTGAGGAAGGGAGTTCATCGGAAAATTGCCAGATTCCCAATAAAAGGAAGAGAAAACAGACTGGACAGTGGTGGTTAAGTTGCCCCCAGAACACAGAAGAAACACCTGTTTCTGACAACCAGCAACCTACAATTAAGAAAACAAAACAGGTCAATAAAGAGTCCACTGTAGCAGTAGCTTCACCTGTTAAATCTTCACCTGTTGGAGGTTTAAAGAAGAGTAATCAGAAGCAGTCTGCGGCAACATCCAGTCAGAAGCAAAAGCAGAAAATGAATGAAAGAAAAGCCAGACGTATCAAAAGCAAACCTAAGAGAGGAGACAGTCCAGACAAGAAGAAAGCAACACATAAAGTATCTAATGAAGTTTTGGCAGAGCCGATCCAAGAGCAGGAGCCTGAGGTCCCAGATGAAGACCTAACTGGAGGGCAGTCCACTCCCTCAGTCTATCCTCACAGGGACTGCAGCATTAACTCAGGTAAGGTTTGTTCATGCAGGTCAAAGTTTTCTAAGAATGTTGAACAGTGCTTAATATGTGTTATTTTTGCGGGGGATAAGGTTGTTAAAAGCATAAACCCACATGTGTCTTCTGAAACAATGCCAACCGCACCAGCTTGTGCCTCTTACACAGAACCTGAAGAGCAGATCAGGGAAGCAAAACTGGAAAAACGGCAAAGAAGATCACCTGGAAACTGGTGGCAAGTTAATCCCACACCTGAGGATGTAGAAAGCATTACCTCAGAGCCTCAGCAGCTTAAACCCAAGGAGACCACACATCAAAAGGACAGAAAAAGACAGCTGAAGGAGAAAGCTCAGGCACTCGGAACTTCCAGGAACAGAACCGCTACTGTTTCATCAAAACCACCAGGAGGAGCTCATGTGCCTCCGGTGGAGCAACCGACTTCCAGACGCACTTTGGCCCTGTTTAAAGACATTTTCAGCTCAGCCGCACAAACTCCCTCTGTGATCGACAGGGGAAACATTGGCCAAAATAAAAAGCGCGATAAGCCAGCACATCCCACTGAAGACTCTGTACAGGTCCCATTGACTGATGACAATGTCGACAATATGGACGCAGGTGAATCCAGAGGCACACTGGACCGTCCTCCCAGCCATGAGTCTTCACAGGAGAACATGTACGAACATACGAACATGTACAATGTTTTCATTTATAATTGAATTCCCTCGCCATTTCTCTCATATGTTGATAATTTTTGGCAGGTGTAAATCCCTCAGAAGTGGACCGTCCTCCATGATCGAGCTGGAACAATATGAGGAAAAGGAAGACACAAGTATGTTTGAAAACTATCCATTTTTTCTTCCCCAGCACATACAGTAAATAATGCTTGAATCTTTTTAAACACAAATATACAAATCTTTAACTCCCTCAAACTACAGCATTTTTCCTCAATTAATAAAAGATTAATAGGTGGCTGCTACCACATTAATGAGTATAGACATTTTTTATAAATGACTATTAAATAGAAGATAGTATAAAATAACAAAACTTTGACTGAATGTCTTTAGATATTCTCAATTTTTTGCTGGCCTTACATGGAAATTTGTCTTGGGCAATAATGCTGCTCAGTAGCTGCAATGGTAAACACAGTACAGTACATTAAAGCGCAATACAGTTCTATAGGGGACAGCAATAGTGTGGAAAATCACATAGAACTACACACCAAGAACATGAGAGCTATGATGAAGACAAGGAATATGAACATTTTTATATGTATATAAAACCTGAAAAGCTTTGGCAGTTTTGTTTGTCTAATATTTATATACTGAGCTACATTAGTTTAAGGTCATCTTTATTATCCTACAGGCTCAGTTTGTAGCAAATCCCACGTTAAATATAATTGGCCTCAACAACCATCATAGAAAAGCATTCAATTATATACTTCTATTCAAAAGAATAATGGAAGTGGAAACAAAGTGTTCTTTTATCGAACGGATCTGTATCTTGGTAACCAGATGAAAACAGGGAGATGTCATTGGGTTTGAGCCTACAGTTGTACTTCATACTCGAACAAATCATTGTAATCCATTGCTGTTTTTCAAGTTTTCAAGCAGACTTTTTTATTCAACTGCTCAAAGCTTAATTATAAATAAGTTCGCTAAAGTCCTTGGAAGATTATTGTGCTTTTCCTCTGTCGTGCATTCTGCTCTTTGTGTCTGTTTTCATATTGTTGCATTTGTCATGTGCGATATTCACTAATTTGTTCAAGGACGAGTGCATTATCATTTAGTTTGACACTGGTTTTCATGTCAGGAAGGATCATACTGACGCAAAATTGAAATATTCTGTAATTTAATTCAGATGCATTAAAACTAATAGTTGCATGTTCTCTTCATGTTGGCTTGGGTTCTCTCTGGGTACTCCGGCTTCCTCCCATCCTTCAAAGACATGCACTGTTAGGCTAATTAGTCGATGTACCGGCGACTCATCCAAGGTGTAGCCCGCCTTCACCCATAGGTATCTGGGATAGGCTCCAGCCACCCTAGTGAGAATAAAGAAGATTAGTGAATGAATGAATAAAACTAATACTTATATGCCTGTTTTGCAAATATAAGAAGTAGAAAATACATCAAGATGCGGTTAGAAAAAGTAAAACATCCAAAAAATAAAAAATAAAACAAGTCAAGCACAGTTTTTTTGTGTGTGTGATTTGATTTATTTTTAATTAGCCTAAGGTCAACTTATCAACTACTATCCATGGATACTTACGCTGTTGGATAACATTAGTAACGGATGAAATAAACATTTGCACCAGTAATTCATTCACTAGACCACCATTAGTTTTGGCATTACGAAGTAGGGACGTAATAATAGAGGAGTCCACAAATTTCATGATGTATTTGCCGCCATAATGACACAAACGCACATGTGGAACCAGAGCAAATAAAAGCGGTGAAAGTTCAGACCCGCGAGGTGGAAGATAACTGACATCTGATTAAAAGCTTTTGACCTCTCAGTTAAAAATCAACCAGCCAACACATTAATGGAACATGGATGTTATCTGTGCTGGCGAGACTGGGCTGAATGTGAGTTTGGAAACAGTGAAAACCTGACAAGTCAATAAAAAGCAAAGCAAATACAGAATTCTTTTACCTCGTGTTAGGCTCCAAATATGTCTACATTTCATGAGAAGGAAGTGGTGAGCGTTTTACAAGGGGATTCAAAGGGCTTAGGAGTATTTTAATGTTTTCCCTATGTTTTTTGTAACTAAACCACTTGGGATGATTGTTAGAGTGGTTTAAATGCAGTTTTACACTGGTTTATCGTTGTACCTCACCTT
>JAPTMW010000014.1:21476887-21489006 GCA_029822955.1 Ostorhinchus angustatus | reverse complement strand
CTGGCATAAAAAAAAGTAGCAGGCCTATTGTCTATTTTGTGGTTATTGTGAGCTGATTTAACACACATCTCCTTTCAGGTGAAAAAGGGACTGGCAAAATCACAGGGAAAAAGCTGTGCTATAAAGGCTCCACATTTCACAGAGTTGTTAAGAACTTTATGATCCAGGGAGGCGACTTCACTGAAGGTAATAATGTTTAATGTACAGTATAACTTAATGTGATTTATCAGCATGGATGAATTTAGATAGGTAGTTGACTTTTCAGCATTTTGTCACTACAAGATGAGCAAAGTAATGCTCCTCAGGTAGAAAGATTTGCACAAGTGTGTTCCAGTAAGTAATTTAAGTAACAATTACCAAGCACACTGCCTTTATTGTTTATTGTCGCGGTGGTAAATGCTTCTCCTGTGCTGTTTATGAAATTGGTTAGTTGCTAATTTCATTCTAGCAACGTAATGCACAAATCGGCTTGCTTTCTTTTATCCGAAATACTGCTGAGGTTGCAAGTAAAAACATTTATGGAGCTTAAACACTGCCCTGTTTAGTCTGGACTTTCTTCGGTTTGGTTCAAACTACAATTGCGAGTCACTGCAGACATTCAACTAAAGAAGAAGAAAAGAACTGAAGAAGGAAAAATGAGCCGCTGTAGCACATAGAGAGGAGAAGACAGAGTTTTAGGTGGGCCAATGAAGTCTTTTGAAAGATGCATAAAAATTACAGAGGGATAAAAGTGACAGAGAAATGGAGATGAGTAAGCGGTGACAGCTGTAAAAGTGCATGATGCTGTCTGCTGTCTGTTTATTCTTTTTTTTTATTTCAATGGAAAAAAAACTACACATCAGGTTGTCAACACGCCTACGTTACACACACACCGATCTAAATATTATGTAAAGTACAGTGTGATACAGCCAGTCGCAGCAGGTATTACTGTGTCGGTAGAGTTCTTTAGTTCACTCACAAAACTGTAGCAAGAAAGCAAAACTAACTGAATGTACAAAATGTAATAAAAACATGAGCCACAGTACAGACTTTCAAGTGTAAAAGTGCCCTAAAATAAAGAGAATGGAGCTTTGGGTTGACTTCTTTTCAATTTATTTAGGTAATGGAAGAGGAGGAGAGTCCATATACGGCGGCTACTTCAAAGGTAATGACAGTATCCAGTGATCCTAAAAGCAGTCGAGATTGTTGATGTAAATCTAAATACCCATGAGCCTCTACCTTAGCAACTTTTGCATGAACATAACATTGCATGTGTCTATTGTGGTAATCGTGGGCTTTCCTATGTATGACTCTGTAGACTTTCACTTTCCATTGTAAAGTGCTGTCTTCTATCTAGTAACATTAGTGGGCTTTATCAAATCAGCATGGAGAGTAGGCATTCTCTTTATTGAAAGCTACAATCTTCTTGCCTAAAATTTTCAACATATTCTTTTATTTATAGAGTGGTCTTTTGCAAAATGAGAAGGTAAGAGATGTACACAGCTCAGTAACACCATGTCAACATTGTCCCCACCACCTTCCTCAGTCAGTAGAAACAGTGCAAATGTTTGCAAAGGTGCAGGTGCAAATTTTGTACTGAAGGGATCTAAATGGTTCTACACTGTTTGACACGCAAAACCTCAAGCTGCTCAGATTCCTCTTTATGTTACATATGGGGTATTTTTAGCAGCAGTACCATTACATGACTGCCAGGACGAGCAGACAGATACATACCGGAAGACATACTATACTCAGGAATATCCCACTGGAAACACGATAGTTTAGCTGTCAACATGGATATCATGTGTGCAAATGTAATGTACTAAAGCAACATTTGGGCACAAAGAGGAATATACTTTATACGTTTTTGGAATGAGACAAATAGCTTGTACTTGAATGCTCAAATCATATAACGTTTATACTGTAGAAAGGCAGGTTGGTGAGGCAATGCTAAGGTTTAATGACTTTAAATGTTAATCCTTTTTCTTGTTCTTCCCTGAATATTTCCATTGTCACTAATAAGTGGACAGACCCTGAGACTTCCAACCTTCTTTTTCTGCTTCCAACAGATGAAAACTTCACTCTCAAACACGACAGAGCCTTCCTGCTGTCAATGGCCAATCGTGGGAAGGACACCAACGGCTCACAGTTTTTCATGTGAGTGACATTCAGTAAATGATTTCACTCAGAGCCTTTTAATAAGTAAAACAATTTAACTAACATGCCATTTTGCGGTACTGTTTTTGCTTTCTGTCCCTTTTTCTGTTTTGAAACTGTAGATTAGCATTTGTCATTAAGTGTGACGGTCAATAATCCCCTCTCTGTGTAGTTGATATTCAAAGTGCAGAGAAACTTGGATTCGTTCTTTTTTTTACCTACAAATGTGTTACATTTTTTTCTCTTGCCATTTTTGTGTAAAATTTGCAGAAACTCTAGCATCCAGCTCTTCCAAGGTAATGTGTCTCCAAGGCTGTGTTTCTCTCTCCTGACTGTATTCATTATTTAGTAGTTTGTATCGAACATTTTGCAGAGTTCAATGTGTTACATATGTTTAAATATTATTCACCATTGGTGTGAGGTGTAATATATGAAGGTTAGAGGTTTAAAGTAGTTGTCACTATTGGTTAGAAGTGTCATTCATGAATAAGAACTAATCTGATACATGTCAAGGAAAAGATAGACTGTTTTACTGTTCAGAACTGAATTGGAATACAGCGAAGGGTCTCGCACATCTAGCATCTTTTGAGATTTCTGGGATGCTAGAAAACAAGGTTTGTTGAGGATTCCTTTCCATTCTGATTCTTTTCCTCCTTTTTCTCCCTTTTTATGAACCCTCCACTGCCATTGGTGGACCCTCCTTCCATCATTGCTAATTTTTCCTCAAACAGCACAACCAAGATGGCACCACATCTTGATGGGTAGGTTTGACCAAAATCTACCAAGAAGAGGCATTTTAATGCTTTTTTTTTAACCATTTTCTAGTTAATGTGTCTTTTTTACTATCTTTGCACAGAGTCCATGTCGTCTTTGGATTAGTCATCTCTGGATTTGAAGTCATAAAGAAGATCGAGGGGCTAAAGACTGATTCTGCTAGCAGACCCTACGCTGATGTGAGAGTTATCGACTGTGGACAGCTGATCACAAAGTCGGCCAACGATGGCAAGTTTTTTCTCCACATTTTCAATTTGTAAACCTCAGTCTTGGCTTTATTTTGTTCTGGACCCACTGGTAGTACTTTTTAAATCTAAATATTTTGGAGAATTCCAGTAAGGAGAAAACATTCAATTAAAATTCGTAACCTGTTTTCTCATGTCTATTAGTAGCTTGGATTCAGTACAATAAAATGGTGACGTGGAACACAACTCTGCTCCAGTAAAAGCTCAAATGTATATGGTGAGGAAGTATGTTAATATAAATGCATCATTTATTTGTCAAGGTGGTTCACAGAACACCCCAATCATAAGTCAAACCCTTAGTGAAGGCTGCTATAGGTATGTTGAAGTTGAGTATTTTGTAACATGCTTCTATATAATGTCAGTGCCCAATTTGATGTTATCCATTCTGAGCATCTGTACGTCCAGTTGTTTTCTCTTTCACTTTTTTGCAGGGATTTTGTGTGCTGCCTTTGATTGTAACTGGGTCATATTTTGTGCTCATTCTGTGAGAGGTTGGCATTTCAATGCCAGTGTTTTCCCCCCAGTGGCATTAGGACGGGGCGTGTAACCTGATCTTCTGTTTAATGAGGATCAGTGCTGTGATCTCTGTGGAGTTCAGTTGGCATCTGCCCACCTGACTCTGCCAGCCCTGCTTACATCGAGACCAACATTGTAAACAATGAAAGAAAGTTTTTGTTGTTAACTGACACACTACGCTAAAATTAATTTGTGGCATTTGAACTTTCCTTTATCCCGTAAAGGATGTAAAGTGTTACTGAATGTGGAATATGTTGTTCAGTCACCAAAACTTGATGTTCATGTTAAATCTCCACTCTGTTTCCAGTATTTTAGTCTATTCTGCAGATTTAGTTTAAGAACTTCTCAGTGGAGGTTAGAAAAAGAAAAAGAAATGCCTTCCTGGCCTTTTACTGTTTGTGATGTTGTGTTATATGAAGACATTTTTAAATGTCTTACATACTGTGATATTTCTTTCCTCAGTACTTGAAGGCAAGAGGAAAAGGACATCACATCCTGCTGACACTTCCCTCAATTCCCATGACTCGTCTTCTCAGTTTTCCTCTTCAGTGGAATCTGGAAGTGAATCTGATGAAAAGCGCAAACATCACAAACATAAGAGACGTGCTAAAAGCAAACGGGCCAAAAAGAAAAAGAGGGAATCGAAGAAGGAGAAGCAAACTGGTGTTTTATCCAAGCAAAGGTATTTTTTTTGTCTCATTTACATGCTTATGTAGTTACTCACATGCACCTGAAATGTGTTTTATGACAGATGCACTGAGTTTACCAGGCTAACAACCAACCCTATATACAAATAAGTATAGTGACATCAGAGCCAGTAGAAGGGTTACTTTTTTGCATAACAAATTATGGTTTTGTATGCTGTTTGTTGATGTTCTTTCAGCCCTGCGGGAGGAGAAACGCTGGAGGCAGAGGCTGAGGTGGAAGGAGAAAAGGAGCAGAGTGCAAAGAGGGAAAAGCCTGTGGTTCGACCAGAGGAGATTCCACCTGTGCCAGAGAACCGCTTCTTGCTGCGACGGGACATGCCGTCTCAGGAAGATAAAGTAGAGATGTCAGTTTAAGTGGTTTTATCTAAATATTCTTTTGTCATATTACTGGCCTGTTTACTTTAATGAGTCCCTTTAAATAACATGTGACTGTTTTCCAGAATTGTAACAGAAGAATCAGCACTTTCAGCTGACCAGAAACCAGCGATCTCTAAGTCAGGACGGAAGATTAAAGGCAGAGGCACAATGGTATACTCACTATAATTCACATAAAGGATTGCAATTTCATCTTTTTTTTGTCTATTTGTGTACATTCAGTGCTATTTGGATAGTACAGTATAAGCTTAATACTTTTTTTATATACATACAATATACCTGAAGACCCTGAAGAACAAGAGCAATTTATTAACACTGAATAGTACAAACAAAACACTAAATGCATAAAAGATGAAATATGACAATGAGACCATTATGATTATTTGAAATAAGTGATGTCAGACATTTATGTAATAATTGTGACACATCTAATGCTCACCTCAAGAACCGACTTGTTTACCTTGGCTGAATATTTTTAGGAAAACTAAAGTGAATTTTAATTACATCCTTTTTTCTCTCTGCTAACTATGGAAAACTTTTATTGGTCTTAACATATATTTGAATAAACTGACTGCAAATATAGCCTTTTCCACTGGTACCCAAAGGCCTTTACATTGTTTGTGACTCTTTGCTACACACACTGACGCACTACTTACCAACACAAGGCATTATCCTACCCACAGGGAGAATGGGGTTCAAGTAGGGTTCAGTGTCTTACCCAAGGACAACATATGGACAGGAGGAGCCGGGAATCAACCTGCCAACCCTGAAGTTTGTCGACTAATTGCTTTTCCTCCTTAGCCAAAGTCTTTTCTCTTGTTTTGCAGAGATATCATACTCCTACAAGGTCTAAATCCCGCTCTGTATCCGTGGAGGAGCGCGGTAGCAGTGAAACGCCACCACACTGGAAAGAAGAGATGAAAAGAACCAAAGTTTATCAGCCTCCGAGCGTAGAGCGATGGACCAAAGGAGACAAGTATGATATCATGTTTTACTTAGCTGTTGTTGAATGTTATTTTCTTTTCTATTTTGCTTCATGCATCTTTTTGGCTTAACAGATTGAATGACCATTCCTCAAGCAGATGGGATGACAGAAGTGACTCTGCATGGTCCAATTCCCCAGACCGCTCTTCAGATCACAGCTCCAAGAGGTCCAGCCCGCGGCGGCAACGTAAGAAGGAGAAGAAAAAAGCAAAACGCAAGAAGAAGGCCAAAAAACGGAAACACAGTAAGAAGAAGAGCTCCAAGAACAAACATCAAGAGGTTTACGCATCAGACGATGAGAGGTCCGTGTCTTCAGGATGGCGGTCCAAGTCCAGAAAATCCCGTTCTCTGTCTCGTTCCACTTCAAGTCAGCGGCATTCATCGACCACAAGGAGGCGACGGTCTTCCCAGTCTCTTAGAACCTCGCGATCGTACTCCAGGTCCTACACGTCACACAGTCGCTCCAGATCTCGAGGAAGATCCAGGTCCTACTCAAGATCCAGGAGCTTATCTAAATCTCAAAGTAGGTCACATTCTAGATCGAGATCTCCCACATACTCTCGGTCCAGATCCAGATCACGATCGAGGTACAGATCCAGGTCTTTGTCTCCATCTAGGAAGAGGAGTTTATCGAGATCCCCAAGAAAAAGAAAAGCCAGTAAACCCAAATCAGATTCCATAAACCCTGTGCCTGAGAAGATTCCAGAGAGCAAAGTGACCCCTGTCCCTAGACTCCCCACAGTCCCCGCCCCTGAAAGCGTTCCTGTGATTCCCCTTAGTGACAGTCCTCCACCCTCACGCTGGAAACCTGGACAGAAGCCATGGAAACCCTCCTACATCCAACTTCAGCAAATCAAAGCAAAAGTTGCTCTGAATGCGCTCAGCTCAACTGGACAAACGGCTGATAGTATTACAGAAAAAGCTCAGACATCTATTACGCCAAAATGTCCACCAAGTGACACTGACGGTGAATATAGGCACGCTGAGAAAGCACACAGGACTAAACGGCGCTCGCGGAGTGGATCAGCCAGAAGCAGGTCCTACAGCCGCTCATATAGTCGCTCAAGGAGTAGAGGTTATAGCAGGTCCAGGTCCAGATCCCCTCATCGAGATAATAGCAGGTCGTCCTCCTACAGCAGATCAGACTCTGACAACTCCCAGAAAGCAAGTAACAACAAGAAAGACGTATTAGACAAAGAATGGAAAGAGTACTACTCGTCTCTAAAGAGGATAAAAAATTTAGATAAGTACATTTCCCTTGCTAGTACCCGCTCAGGATCACAGAATAAAACAGACAGTGAGGGTTCTCCTGATGTCAGTGTCTCAAAGAGAAGCAGCTCTTTGGAGAAAATAAAAGAGAGCGGTATTTCACAGGATCAAGAGACAAAACATCACAGTTTAAAGACAGTTGGTAATGTCAATAGCAGGTCTGAGTGGGACAGTGATAGTGACAAAGTAAGCCAAAGCAACAGCACTGCTCTGTCAAAAAAACAGAAACAAGCAGTTCAGTCCAGTGAATTTCCAGACAAAAAGCTCTCATCCCTCACTGGGTGGAATTCTGAAAGTGATTCTGAAAATATGAACGCCAGAATAACAGCCATATCTGATAAAGAGGAGGGGGAGGCTAGTTCCGAATCTGAGGATGAAGCTCTTAAAGCTATAAAAAAGACGGCAGAGGCAGTGACTGCTCTTGGACGCAAGATTACCGCTGTCATCTCTTCTCACACAGAGGAAAATCCTGAGAAACCTCCAGAGCCCGAGAAGCATAAGAGCAAGAAGAAAACTAAACGTAAGCATAAACACAAAAGGAGAGGCGAGAACAAAACCAGTTCTCATCACAGTAAAGACAAAGCAAAGAGATCTAAAAGGAAACATCAAAAGCTAAAAGAGACTTTCCACTGGCAGCCGCCTTTGGAGTTCGGAGAGGAGGAAGAAGATGATGAATCCAAGAAAGAGAAACACAGTCCAGGGAGAGTCAGAGAGAGGCCAGTTGTAGAAAATGTGAATGACAATGACAAAAATCTGACCTCATTCAGTAAGAATTCTAGTAGAGTAGAAGACAGAGGTAAGCAGAAGACAAGAGAATGTATGAATAAAACCCCAAAACAAACACAGCTTCATCGTCACGCATCTCATAAGAACGGCACTAGCAGCTCCTCTTATAACAAAGATCAACAGTCATTAGATGATATGGACATTTGTACCCCAGAGCGGGATACAAGTGTTGAGTCTGCAGTTACAGAAGATTTTACAAACTACTCTGATTTTAACCTTAAATCTACCTCTAAGTCTTCAAATATGGCCAATAAAGAAAGTCCAATACCTCAGCTCCAGAGCAAAGAACAGAGTTTTATTACCTCTACGACAACAGCTGGTGGACTGCAAGATGACGTGTCCAAACCACTGGACGCTGTAATGAATTTGAAATGGAAGCCTCTGAAAGGAATGTCAGCTCTACCAAATATGAGTGTGCCACCGGTTACCACCAAGAACATGCAAATTCAAGAAAACCAGATGTCCAACACGCAGGGAGTAAGAATGGAGATTAAAAGCAAAAGCCGGGTCCGACCAGGATCTCTGTTTGATGAAGTCCGTAAAACCGCACGGCTCAACCAGAGACCAAGAAACCAGGAGAGCTCCAGTGACGAAAGATCTCCCTCCGCTGGGAAAACCAGAGATGCAGCACATCCACGCTCTCCGAAGAAGTCTAGATCTGTACCCAGGAAGTCTCGGTCTGCCTCCACCCACCGATCCCACTCCAGAGGGTGGTCCCATTCCTACAGCAGGTCCAGAAGTAGATCCCGGAGCTCCAGCTATTCCTCCAGGTCAGAATACATCACTGTGATTAAGTGAAGTGCATGTGCGGTACCATCAGTAAATCTTTGTAAATGCTGGCAAGGCTTTTGGACGGAGATCAAGATTGTTGTGAAGTGATAAACGTGATGGATGTGAAGCATTTAGTCAGGAGTTAAATCTCTGTCTGATATTGAGCTTTTGTTTTATCTGGGTGAAAATGCAATTTATAACACAGTGTAATTATTTTTAGGAGCCGAAGCAGGAGTAGACGGAGACGTGGAAGAGGACGGTCACGCTCCCGCAGCAGCACATATCGAAGTTACAGGAGTCACAGGTACACCAGGAGACACTGATTTAATCTGTTGTGCCACCTAATGGATCCCTGGGGGAAAGCTAAAGACGGAATCACACACAGAACAAACCCAAGTGTCCCTGGGGTGCTCATGTTTCTCTACAATGTCAGTCTTTCCAATCTGAACTGATTATAACCACTCAAAGACATTCCATTGTGTGTTTTATCATTGCATGTGTCCTGTATTTCTGTGTATTTTTTCAGATTGTCTCTCTCACACTTTGTTTTTTTCTTTCTCTCCACCTGCTTTAGTCGAACATACAGTCGAAGTCATTCCAGGAGTCGCTCATCTCATCGCCACAGGAGATCCAGGTCTGTATACCCCCTCAGGTTATTGAGTCACATAAAGGAAAAACTGTTGAAACTTAAGCCGAGTATGCATGTAATATATTCAAACAAACTCTGTTCCCTAAATCGATCAGAATCATTATCATATATTTAATCCTTTCATAAATGGTGTTCCTTTGCTACGATCTACCTGTGAGTCTAAGCCCACTTTGGAAGTATTCCCAGAGTAATATCGCCGTTGTCATCCGGCTCTATGTAAATGCAGGTCAGACTCTTATGACAGCTATTCCAGTCGGAGTCGGAGCGCGAGCAGGAGACGAGGGCGCAGACGAAGTGACAGCTACAGGAGCTCAGACCGCCGTTCCAGGTACGACACGCTGCTCCCCGGTGAACCCTGACAGACATCAGCACGGTGGCATGTCTCACTTCAACCTGTTCACCTTTTCAGTTTTCCTTCTTGTGGCTTAATGTTAAATTGCGGTTTGACACAAAGACATTTCCTTTCACTTAACCCCAAAATACCACGGGGAGCACATAAATACGTCATCATACTTACAGCTATATTCAGCTTTTATGCCGTAAAGGTAAAATATTTCATTATAATCTGACTGCTGCAGGTCTTACCGCTCCTCCAGTCGCAGTTCCTCCAGACACAGGAGTCACAGCCGTGGCAGTCGGTACAGCTGAGAGGGAACACGACCACAAAGTCTGGACACTGAGCAAACACGAGCAGTTACTGTTATGACTAATCAGCAACTAAAGCTTCACGAGGAACTGTTGTATTTAATGTTTTCATCCTGTACTGTATTGTTATACCTACATGGTGGTACTGGTGTACAGAAGCTATTATTTTTTTTGTTGATTGTGGTAGAATGTAAATATAAGGAACCACTTTACAAGCTAATACAGAGGCAGATCCACGTCTGTCTGGGTCAGGTAAAGCAAAGACAAAGCTGAGTGAAATCTTATCAACATGCTTTCTCTGGCAGCCACACATTTTCTATCTCAAAACATGAGAATTAAAGTTGTGAATATTTTATACTACTGTATATATACTTACCTATTTTTTACTTTAGTTTTTCTATTTCCTCCTCATGGACTGATGTGTATGGGTTGAGGCTATGCCTTAAATTCATGGTAAGCAAGACAAGATTGTTCTCAAGAAAATGAATGGGAAAAAAATTACTTTTTGTTGCAGTAAATGGTTCGTTGTTTCTTTTCTGTCTCATGAATGTTAAAACTACTCAAAGAACAGTAGGTTGGATTTACATTTATTGAAACTTATGAATGTTAATGGCTAATAAATGCTACCACATCATAAGACTTGTTTTGTTTTTAAGTCATAGATATAGTAGTTTATAGACTGATTGTGCCTGTATGATGGCGCCATCTACCTGTTAATTCAGTACTGCAGTATAAGCCTGTTCTTCATCAGGCACATTTGTGTATATATATATCATAGTTATGCACTGTCTGACTAAAGGATTTACAGTTTCCTGTTAAATTTCATGTGTACAGATTGATTAATGCATGACTATAATACCACTACCCAAGCTGGATACTTCACTGGAATAAGAAAAAGAGATGACTCCATTGAATTATTAACCCTACTCAGAAGTAATTGAAAATGCACGTCCTTCCTGGCTAATATTTGCATACACTTGAACCTCTGAGGTTGCGTGCGTATCTGTAAATTGCTTGTGCATGCAGGTAACACCAACTGAAACAGGTCCTATTGGATTCCTTCAGCGTCTGCCTCATTGTTATCTGAAAGTACAGGTCATGAATGCATCAGGGCTTTTTAGAATGGACAGCTTTCACTGCAAATCAGATCTGGATTTTCAGTCCTCCATGCAAGAGCAGAGAAGCAGCTGCATGTATGTGGTTCTGTATTAAAATGCATTATGTGCCGCAGACAAATCTGAGGGAATCTGATACTGATGTGTTAAGGGGAAAGATGGAACTCAAGTGCCTTACTATGATTAAAGGGAAAAGAAATGGAGAAAAAAAACATGTTTATTTTGAACAAAATAATGTGTGCTTCTGTTTTGTAAAATTCTAGGCTTTTACCTCCTTAAATGCAACAAAAAGTAGAATGTGAAACTAACCACCACTTATGTTCACATTAAGGTCATTAAACACAACAAAGTGACGCATGAGTTAGAAAAATGATACAATTTCTTCCACAAAATGAGTGCACTGTGGGACACAGGGGAGTTTTACTGGATGTGAAACTGGATGTGAAAGCTCATGAGGTTTGATGAAGAAAATGATCATGTTCTTTCATACTTTCAGCCTTTCAGAAATGAAATCATTTCTGTAAGAGCCTATATATTTTTGTTTGGTGCAATCCAAAGTGCATATTGTTTTACATTGTCACATAGCTAAAATTCAACAATAGAAGCAAACATTTTTTTTTTAATATTTTGCTTCAGTAAATGTTCAGTCTGGAGGTTGACTTGCAGTATCTTTGGCTGTACACACACTAGTGTTGCAGGCTCAGCTGAGTCCTCGACATGGACTGATAAATGGACGCTGCTCCAGGTTGTGATCAATTCTTCTCCCACCTTGTTATGAGCATATTGACTTCTGCTTCTCAGAGGTGAACAATGGCAATGAAATCTGGAGGCCCTGAAGTACTGATTTACAGGTGTGTGTGTGTATGTGTGTGTGTTTATGTGCATGGTGTGGACCTGGACGTTAAAGGTCGAGGTTTACTGTGTTGATTACTTTCACATTTTGTTGGAAGCACCGGTAAAGCACAACATAAAGTGAAATGGTTATGAGGAGTTCAAACAAGATGGATGGATGGATGGATGGATGGATGGATGGATGGATGGATGGATGGATGGATGGATGGATGGATGGATGGGTAAAAGGGTTAAGATTACACATTTACTTAATACGTAGCATTTATAGGTTTAGTATATCTGATCTTCAGTGCCC
>JAPTMW010000014.1:21439121-21456803 GCA_029822955.1 Ostorhinchus angustatus | reverse complement strand
GAAAAACGGCCTCCCAGCCAAAGCAGTACTATCAGAAGGAAGAGGGGTCAGGGGGCGGGACTGGTGCAGGTGTAGCTGCTTTGTGCAAAGTAGAAGGTAATGGGGAGGAGTCAAAGACAGATGGCCACACCTCCTTCAACAGGGATCAGATCATTGTTGAAGTCAACCTCAACAACCAGACCCTTAATGTGTCTAAAGGATCAGAGGGCAAATCATCCACCACAGAGACAACCACGATATTTGGTCGCTGCCATGACAACGACAGAGATTCAGACGACGAAGGTGAGAATGAGATAGAGAACGATGATGTAGATGGAGAAGAGGATGATGATGATATTAAAAGGGGGGACATACTAGGGCGAAGCAGTGACGAGGAAGATGAGGAAGAGGATGAAGAGGAAGAGGAAAACACCCTTAACATTCCAGGCTTGGAGCAGCCGTCAATTTTGGATCGAACTCGCCGGGGAAACCGAACCTTAGCCATTGCGGGCACCACGGCCTCCATGCGGCAGACGCTTGCAGAGGCCACGTTGGCGAATCAGCGGCAGAGCGGGAAGAGGATTCTGGATGTAGAGGGTCTGGGTCAGAAGGTGAGACTGGAGGAGAAGCAACATTTCTCCTGTAAGAAATGCCCACGTGTCTTCAACAACCGCTGGTACCTGGAAAAACACATGAACGTCACTCACAACCGCATGCAGATCTGTACCAACTGTGGGAAACGCTTCCTGCTGGAAAGCGAGTTGCTGCTGCACCAACAAACCGACTGTGAGAAGAGCATCCAGGTTTGTCCCACTTACACTCAGACCACAATCTGCTTTACTGTCCAGCTGTCATAATCCACATGAGATGCTCATAGTTGATCATATTATTAACACATTAAGCAATTTAAGAAGCTTAAGCACAATTTAAGACTAATCTCTGTTTAATAAATGTATTAGCAATTAGTACGTTCTTTACCTTCAGGAAGATACTTGATTCATTTACTCAGTCCATAGAAAATGGCAGCCATTTTAAAGCTCTTTTTTAATGTCAATATAGGATCACATTCTAAATTGGGGTTTAAAATTTTTGGAAAATTACATTTACTGTAGGTTTGGAGTGAATAAATAATTTTAAGATACGTTAAGAATTTCATGGAGCATTATTTAATGTTAAATCTGGATTTAATGAATCCTTGTTGGCACAATCCAGCTTTAATGTGAAAGCTTGTAATGTACATGATTCAGGTAAATGCTTTATCAGCAGGCTGCATCGTGCATCCTTTTCCGTACCAAATGAATTTTAAAACATCCTGCTTTTTTATTATTGCCATAGATTCTGTTGTAATTATTTGCAACTAAGCAGTATTCTCATATAAACATCAGAGATGGAGGGAGTGTGTGTAGAATACTAACAAGTACATCCATTTGCTCAGAAAGGGATCTAATGTACACTGAGACTTTGTAAAACTAATACTTTAGGGATATATCAATGGTTTATTCTTTTAGTTATAATGATTTAGCAGTCAGTAGTAATAAATTCCTGACTATTACGTCTCTGCAGTGAGCTGCAGATCTCCTGCTGTGGTTTTGAAGATCATTTGCTGCTTTAATCTACTGGCTCTAATTGCTTTTTTGGAACAGTGCTTCCTCAAGTGTCTGCGTAACAACACACCTAGATTGAAGCGTGTATCAGTAAAGACTGTTTGAGATAATGATTTTCAAATACTTCTGTTGGTTATTTCTCTTTTTGACTCCTTGCCGTGTTTCTTTCTCTTCAAGTGTGTAACATGTGGTAAGGCCTTCAAGAAGCTGTGGTCGTTACATGAGCATAACAAGATCGTCCACGGCTACGCTGAGAAGAAGTTCTCGTGTGAGATCTGCGAGAAGAAGTTCTACACCATGGCTCATGTCAGGAAGCACATGGTCGGTGAGTTGCATTGATATGAAGCATCCTGATTGGTCACTTTGGTTCTGTGTGTTACTTTAGGCTTCCTTCTCGTCATCCCACGCTGATTGTTGTGCAGGATTTGGTATGGGTGTTACTTTCCTTTTCCACTTTTTAAGGTGATAAGCATCTTATTTCCAGACAGGCATTACCTCATTCCTTATTTACATCCATCGTTCAGCTAAAGCTATACAAGCATTATTAAGTAACTGTTCTAGTCCCTGTCCCATCTTTTTTTTCCCCAGCACTGATCAGGAAGTTAAATGGGAACTTGAGAGTAAATGGGGTATTTATTAAATGAGACACATCCTTTGTCTTCAGTATCATAATTAACCAATGAAATGAATCTCAGTGCTCCCATCTCTTCAGTGGTTTGTGTATTTGTGTTCCTGCTGCTGTGAATGATTAAAAGTGGCACAGTATTTAAAACTAACAGCCGATCTGTTGCACCGTCTGTGTTTGTGTTTTGGTTTCTGTGTGTAGCCCACACGAAGGACATGCCTTTCACCTGTGAGACGTGTGGGAAGTCATTCAAGCGTAGCATGTCCCTGAAGGTTCACTCCCTGCAGCACTCGGGAGAGAAGCCCTTCAAGTGTGAGGTTGGAGCTCCTTTTTTTTTTTTTTTTTTACGCTGTTGCTTTTCACTTCACCCACATGAGACAGGGACACTGGGCAACTGATTTTAATGATTGGGGTAATTTATATTTATTAATATATATAATATTATACATTCCTGCACTTATGTGGGAATAGTTGATGTGATGACCTTCACGAAAAAACATTAAAATATGTGATTCAAGGTCTAGATTCACACTGTCTCTCTTTTTTTTTTATATATATATTTTTCAAAAAGAAACTAACACACACCATTTACTAATAAACTACCATGTATAAAGGTATTCTGTGTAAAAATGTTCATTCTGTGTCATTTCAGAACTGTAGTGAGCGCTTCCAGTACAAATACCAGCTGCGTTCTCACATGAGCATCCACATCGGACACAAGCAGTTCATGTGCCAGTGGTGTGGAAAGGACTTCAACATGAAACAGTACTTTGATGAACACATGAAGACACACACTGGTAGGTCACTTTGCTTCAGGACTTTACAGTTCAGTGCAGTGCTGAAGTTGTGGATTGCAACCTCCTGAATACCCCTCACCTTATCCTTCCCCTACGATGGCCATAAAAAAAAAAAAAAACCATAAAAAGAAGAAGTGCTCTGTAGAACCAGTGTTTGTGTTTTCTGTTTTGGGCTTTCTGGTTATAACAAGGCAATATATGACATTCTGGTAAAAGTTGCTTTTCACTAAAACTACTGTTTTTCATTTTGTCGCCAACAGTGTCACATGGTTGGTTTATAACTCTTATCACGCATTCCATTTATTTTGCTCACATAAGCTGCCCAATAACACCCTGTAATGTGTTTCAATAGCATCCAGTCACTAGTAGTATAATATCATTTGTAATATTGCAATTATGATATATCATATTAATTATGACTTAAAGATATCTCAATAATAACTCCCACTGGTGAACAAGCAAAGAAAAAAGCATTCTCATGTCAACATTTTGCTTGTTTTAATGATGGCTGCTCCCTGCTGGCTACAGAGTGAAATACATTCTAGTTGTTCAATAAATCAAAGTGATTAACAACTTTTAATGCACTGCTATATTTTGCCTTAAGTAAAACTCATATGAACCACAGTGATATTGTTCAGTGTTTTATGTCCATTTTAAGAAGAGGAAAAAGTTGATGTTGTGTCGCTATAGAAACATGGCAGCACAGCAGACCCTGTTAACAGTGACCGCCTCCATAGATTCTGTAAAGCACTTTGTGATTTTTGTCTGTGAAAAGTGCTATATAATAAAATTTACTTACTTACTTACTTATTCTTAGGTTAAAAAAAACACAATCTTTTAATATTTTCAAGTGTTTATACAATAATGATGCGATGATTGACTATTATATTCTGTTTCCACAGCTGGATCCTTCTAGATGTTTAAATGTTATGGGGTTGTTTATCAGCTCTGTCTCTCGTGCTGCAGGAGAGAAGCCGTACATCTGTGAGATCTGTGGGAAAAGCTTCACCAGCCGGCCCAACATGAAGCGCCACCGCCGCACCCACACCGGAGAGAAGCCCTACCCCTGCGAGGTGTGTGGCCAGCGCTTCCGCTTCTCCAACATGCTCAAAGCCCACAGGGAGAAATGCTTCCGAGTCAGCGGCGCCATGGTTACCGACGGCAACGACCCCCTGGGCCTCGACCAGCCCCTCTCCTCACCTGCTGTGGACTCTTCTGGTCAGGTCCAACTTGGGACGACGCTCCCCGCTACGTCTGCAACCACACCCGCTGCTCCCTCTAGCCCACACCCCCTCCACGGCACCCAGATGTCCCTCCCCCTGCTGCACTCCATGGGGGGGCTGCCTCCTGCCGTGCATTTACCCCCACCACCTCCACTGTTTTCTGCCGGTAGGATGAACTCCAACAACTAACAAATCTCTGTAGCATCAAAAGCACTTTCTTACTTTTTGTTTTCTTTGAGCTTAAACTGTTAAGGCGAACATTTGCAGAGAGGTTAAAACTGTATGAAGGCAACATGGAGGCCTCATAAAAACACATACATCCACCACAATAAGAAATAGTAATTTTTTACTCTGTGAATACAATAGATAACCTCAGAGTCCGCTTGGACGTCTCGTCACTACACTTCTCCTCATGAATTTCACAACTCTGTTCTGGTTTTATTTGGGATTCTCCAATGCCACACACATCTCCAGAGCCTTGCACAATGCATTGATTGTAGCATCTTTTTAAAGTGGGAGGAACACTCTTTCTAAATCATACCAGTCATCAGTCAAGTGAGAACCACACTATGATGAGAAAAAAAAAAAAAGATTTATTTTTGATTGTTCTCTGCCCAGATGTAGCGAGTGGTTCAGATATGACCCAGCAATAACCAAATGCTGATTTGTCTTTGAGTATATACATGTATATGGCATTGCCAGTAACCAAATCCTGTTAGCTCACCTTCTATAGTTAGGTAATGTTATACAGCATTTATAATCAACCCTGCACCTTACATTTAACTCTAGTGATATTTAAAATGTATTCCTACATGTCTTCATTTTTATAATTGTGACCGTGTGTAATTTGTGGCACGTTACATCATTTATAAGGACAAAAGAGAAGTCGTGACCCGTGGAGAGTCGGCAGTGCAATGGTGTGGTGTGTATGTGTGACGTTTGTGATGGTGTGTGTGTGAAATGAATCAGTCTGGTGCTGATGGAGATGAGATCTACACTCAGCCAACCAACGCTCGAGCTTCCCTACGTTGAGGAGATGGAGTAAATAGTTGACTCATCTTTTGCTTACATTAAGCAAGTGTGCTCCTCACCTGTAGATCTGGCTTTGAAATAATATGGCACTTTTCTGTAAGTTGTTGGTAAAAGCTAATGTAATCAGACCTACAGTGTATTTGTGGGTTTAAATCTAATTGTTAATGTTACTGACGTCTCATTTCCTACCCAAACTCAGTCTATGTAATTAGTCAGCAAAATGCCAAGAGCCTAGGGATAGAAACTATTCACACAAACCTGCTTGCATACCCAAATTAAGTGTGTACATGTCATCAAGATGTAATCCATATTGTGAGATGATAAATAATCTATTCCAATGCCTCAATCCTTCATAAAGCACTAACTGTTATTACATTTGGCACAACAGAGCTCATCACTAAAAGGGCTCCTCGCTATTGACTCACTTTTCCAAATCAGTCTTACAATAGATGATAAACAAAGGTACATGTAGTACGTTATACACCGCAGAAATGTATGGCCCTACGTGCACTTTTGATAAACATTACAGATGTACTCGGAGTAGAACTGCGAATTGTAAAGAATTCTTTTCTAGCAAAATATTTTAATGGAATATTTTTGGTATTTTGGAGAATATGCTTGTGTATTTGAGAGGTTTGAAACTGAATAGGAAGCTACAGCTAACAGTCACTTAGCTTAGCATAAAGGTAGACGACACAAACGGCTAGCCAAGCTGTGATTGTTTGACAAAACTCCAATGGTTACATATATGTATGCGTACGTATGGATACATCTATTTAAAACTCCAAAATTTAAAGATAGCAAGATTCAGCCATTTCCATAAACTTTTGTCAGAGCTATGAGAACTGTTTTGCTTTTTATGCTAAGATAAGCTAATTAGCTGCTAACTGTAGCCTAATGTTTCTCATAAAAATTGGAAACCATTGTGTACATCGCTTGGCTAGAAAACAAGTAATAAATAAGCATATTTCCCCAAACTATGCCGAACTATCCCTGTAAATCAAACTTTTCAATCAATTTGTAGTCCAAAAAGAACATGTGCACTAATATTGATGCACTCCCGCTCACTTTATCTATTTAGCCTACTCGTAGTGTAGCATTAACCTGTAAATATTGTTAAAACGTGTTCCTTGTGATTAATTCCTCATGTTTACATTGGGAGAGTCAGCTGAATGTTCCCCCACATGTGTCTTGGTTGGTACCGAAAGTTGGAATTTGTGGATAAGCTTTTGTAAATGTGATAAGCTGTTTTTTTTTTTTTTGTTTTCATTTATTTAAACATTGTAAGCACCTTAGTATAGTGTCATGTCATAACCCACCCTTTTTATGCTTAAACTGCCATGGTTAAATGATTACGGCCACATCAAGTGTTATTTGAGAATGGTACTTATTTTTTCTTCTTCTTCTTTTTCTTCATGTGTCAGACACATGTTTTGTACTTTTATTTGCTGCTTTTGTACAGGGTCCAGTTTGAGACTGGCCCTTTAAATGAAAAGACTAGAGCTGTAGAATTGTTAAACATATTCTGGCTCTGATAAAGCCAATGTAGCCTTACTGGACGGAGAGTTCCAGAGTCAGAAATGAGCTACAGCAAATACACAGAAACAAACAAAAAAAGAAACATGATGTAGTTTCAGGAGGTAACGGCCAACTGTTTATCCTGGTCTGGTCATTCGTACACGGGGATGCTGAATGTTGTTACAGAACAGAACAGACACCCTGTCGATGACACACAAACACAATGACTGTTGCGCTCTTGTGGCAACTCCGTAAACTGCACTCTCTCTGCAGTTTTACACTAAACCTTTCTGAAACATGGAAGGTCTGATAATAATCTCAAGAGCACATTATCATCCGTAGTGTTTCTGTGATTGTTATAACAGAAACCCATATTTTGGGATCATTAAAAGGTTTAGAGTAATACTCTTCCCACTTCACTGTTTTGAGAAGCACTAGCCCAAGAGACAATACTGAGATACTGTGGTTATAGTTAGTGATATTTCATTGTATTTGCCTTATATTTGGAGGGATTTGAATGTTTTTTGTTATGGATAGTGATAGAAGAATATGGTAAATGAGGAGAAATAGTAGGTAATACTACTGATTTATGCACTTTGAATTTGATTGCCACACTAGCCCATAATGTATCCATAAAACAAATAGCAAACACATGGAATATAAGTAGCAGAGATGTGTACTGGGAAAATTCCAGTTAAAACAAGTCCAAAGGCTGTGTTTTTTTTACATTTAAATGTGGATTTTGATGACAAAAACTAATGTGCACATCACAGTCTCTGTTTGATTTGTTCAGATTTGATTAAGGTTGAGGTTAGTTCGTGGTAGGCTGAGTTGCTGTGGCAGATCGGGGCCTGACCTGTGTTTTGTTTCCCAGAATAACTCTGTGGATCATTTGCTGTGGTGTGGCATGCTGCACAGTTAGATAACTCAACTGTGAGGAGTCAGTTAAGTGTCACCCTATGTTAAACATGTTATTGTGCAGTATAGCTGTATTTCAGTGTGTGCCACTCTCATGCATTTGTAACTTGTCCCTGTGGGTGGGTACAGCTACATATGTTTCTGATTGGTTTGTGTACTGATCACTAGAAAGAGAAATTAATATGGGTCTAAGGAGAGGCTTGTTATGTGACTTTTCATGCAATAAGTAAAGGAAGGTGCCAAATTAATTTAAAGACATAAATTATTGCGAGCACTTTATTCCAAAATATCTAGTTGTTTTAAAGTTGACAAAATATCAGTGATTTCAATTTGAAGCTTCAAATGGCAGATTTTACCTTTATTTTAAATGTTCCAAGTTCATCACAAAAATATGCAGTATTTGCTAAAATTATATCCTGTTCAGTCTGGAATAGCACATAGAGCAAAGGGACATAACAAGTGTTTATTCAAAATGTACAATATATATGTCAGCTCAAAATATAACAGTTGAATCTGCCTTATTAGTAACGACATGATATATATTAAATATAATCCATCACAGATACAGTTATAGATGGATCACAATAAGGAGGCCAAGATTTGCCTGGAACCAAAACTATTGGTTTTCATTCATTCTATCTGGATTTGAGTATGAAAATAAAGTCTATGGAAAACAGAAGTTGTTCGCTAATCCTTTTGATGTGGATTGTTTAGTGAATAAGTCTTCCTTAAATCCAACTGTAGAGGAGATGAACCCTGTGTTTGGCTTCATCAGAACCACAGTGTGGAACATGAACTGAGATTTGTGATTCCTGACAGCCCATAAATCCTGAAAAAGGATGAAACAGATCGATTTATAGTGGTTATTCTTTTCTTAGAACATGTTATAAAGTTAAGTGGCGGTGAAAGAAGGGATGTTTTTGCACAGTGTATAGGATTCCTACATTCTAGGCGAGTAGACTTTGTGTCTCTTAATTAGCCAAATTCTCCTTTACTGCAGCCAAAGGCTTGTATTAGATTAGGTAAAGGTGGACCTGCCCTTGTCCTCTAATGAGGGTGTGTCAGTGATTAAGTTGGTGTCGAGACGCCACAGTGACTGTTTATTCTGCATTGCACTCGCAAGGCAAATGTTTGTCACAATAAAATGATGAGATTGGACGTTTGTATAAAGCAGTGAGTGCTCATGGGATGGCCAACTCGGCTCTCTAGTGGGACTTGTAGTTTTTAGGCTTTATCTGCTAGAGCTTAACCTTGTATCCAAAAGGATTTGATTCTAAGGCCTTCAGCTTGAAGGGCAGTGTTGGGTTTGAAGCTGTAGTACTGTAGTAAAAAGTACTACATCTCCATAAGGACAGTGAGGAGAAAGTATTGTGTGTAAGGATTTAAAAAATATGTTGCTCTTTTAAAGAGGAATTCTTGTTTTGTCATTTTAATGGGGAATTGAGGAGCAGCTTTGTTTTTATGCCCTCATTTTGGATGCAAACAAGAATATGAAACTGAAAAACAAGTTTTGTTGGTTATTTTGCTTGTGGAAGTTTGGTTAACTAATGCATTAATTTGACAGAGACTTCTCCCTTTTGGGCAAAGATATATCTGTGATGGTAACCATAGGCAACTTGCCATAGAAAATTCAGAGATGTATTAGAATTATCCACACACCCTGTTCATTTTCCATACTTACTCATATTGCAGCTGTGTTAAAGAAATCATAATGTGTACTGTTATTCTCTGATTCTCTACTTTATAATGTAAACACTATGTCTTAGTTAACTCTGGTGTACAAAGACCATGTGTAGGCAGTAGTTGTCAAGTTCAGCTATATTATAAATACTAAAACAGTAAAAGGACAATAGTGTCTAGAGGTGCTATTAACATTAGACTGTATTTTCTGTCTTTTATTGTATTATTGACTAGTGTTTACTGTCTGTAACACAGCAGAGCGTAATGAAATCATTTCAATATTAAACAGTATAGATATATTATTGCAAAATCAGATGTGTGTTGTGTTTTTGTTTCTGAGCACTGGAAGGAGTCGCACTTTATTACAATGATTTGATGTTCTGTTATTCTCCTCAAACACATCATACTGTGCTGCTTTGCTGCCACCTGTTGGGAAATACACAACCACTTGACAACAGGTTTTCTATAACAATACAGACTCTTTTAGGGTAAAACTTTTTATTCCATGAAGAATTCTACAATATCATCTCAAAGCAGTAAAACATACATATAAAAAGATTATCAATCACAACACAACTGACCATTGTAAAAGGCTGTAAAATTATCAAATTTGGAGCTTTAAATACAACAGTGTAAAAGCAAACTATATTTTTCTCAACAAATACACTGAACACAGTAACTACATTGAAGACCGTTATCCAGTGAAGTGTTACATCTTGGTGAGACGTAGGGTGTTGAGTCGGACCCCCAGAATTGTGGCCCCTGAGGCGTACTGGATCTCTCTGAGGATCCCATTCCAGTTTTTCTCCGACTCACTTAACCTGTAGATTTTAACAGATACTCATTTTGAAAGACGACAGAGGGGCATCCAATGAATGATCAGCACAGTGTTTGCATTAAAGTCAACTAATGACTGTTTGCATATTAGTGACTGTGATCAATCTAAACATGCATTAATGTCACTATAACACAAGTTATGACCATCAGAGATGAGACATTCTTTGATAAGATAAATTGGCCAACAAGTGACAAAAGTGTTGGTTGATGTTTTTAACATATATGTAAGATAAAGTTTTATTACATTTTTGCACAGAATTACGAATATTTTAAGATTAGACAAGAAGGAATCTGAAAAATGAGTGTATTCTTGTGTCGTGCAGGCAGTGTTTTAAGGTAGAACTGGTAGCTCAGACATAAAAATTCCATGGTGTAAAACACAGTCTCTTACCAAGTTTCAAATCTTGAAATAAATGGAAAATATAGCAACTGGCATTTTAGACTCAATTTTTCTTCACAAAGTTTCACTACTTTATTCTTGAAGCCTTTTGTTTGTAGAATATTTTATCATGTATAACAGCATACCATGCAAAAACCAACAAGAATTTTCCATTATTTTGACTAATTTAACTCCACAAAGCCTAACTGATTTAGGTTAGGGTGATTAATGATGTACTTGAAGAAACCACCTTAAATGGCACTAATAACAAATGATGATCCAGTTGAACCACAAGTAGCATGAAGTACAATGGAATGAACCCCTGCTGTGATTGTTAATGGACAACAAGGACACATTCAGGTCAGATCACCTTCTACATTGTCTTTATGGTGTCTTTCACATGAATGTACAAACTTTGTGTGACTGTGACTCACCTCCAGACATCGTTCATTTCTTTGGGAACGATCTCGTCGCTGTCCTCCAGAGGCATCATGGCAAAACCCCCTACAGCATAGAGCGAGCCGGCCAAAGACACCAGGTTCAGAGAACTACGCTCTTGGGGAAACGTGATAAAGTCGGACCACCTGGAAAAGTCAACAGAGGTACAGTTCTTGAAGGTTCAATCCACTGTTCAAACCTTTAAAAGCTGCATATTCTCAGGAAGATTATTGTTGTGTGGCTGGTTTTCCTCCACAAGTAAAGTTTATATATATACGTATGCATGACCACTGATTAAGTGCTGTACGTTTCCAAAAAAAACGTTCCTCTTTTTTCAAATAACTTACTTGTTTGTGGCGATGTCGTAGACCTCCACAGAGCCTGTCAGCCCGTTGTCGGTGACTCCTGCTGCCACATAGATGTTGTTATTATGAACAGTGGCTCCAAATAAGGAGCGGCCAATCTTCATTGGAGCCAGCTCTTTCCATGCAAATGTCTTGGCGTCATATGCACACATCTTCCTCAGACAGCATCTTCAGACAAAAAAGGAGAGAGGGAGTGTACTGTCTCATTATTCCACACCTTGTTCCATGTATTATGTAGCAATGTGGGAAAAAAACGGTAGATGTACTGCTTGTAAATATTGGTTGTCTTCGCAAAATCACTCACTTGTCATCTCCCTTTCCTCCAATCACATAAATGACATCATTGTGAGATAGTGTTGCATGTCCATAGACTGAGTAAGGCAGGGGTTCAGATTCTCCCCATTTAAATGATCTGTGGATATGGGAAACCATAAGAATTAAATTCATTTCATAAGTTTAAAGAATTCCTTATTTTTGTCCATAATTTGTGACTGATGTTCTTAAATTTGTACACACTGTCTATCATAGACCAAAACTGAGTCCAGGGTGCGCTCCTGATCCTTCAGCTCCTTCCCCCCCAACACAAAGATGGAGTTCTCTGCCTCGCCAAATCCAAACAGGAAGCGGGGAGACGGGAGGGGAGGCATCCCCAGCCAATCAGCGCTGACCGGATCATACTGAGGTCACAAAGTCATACACGTGTGAATGGGTGAAGTCTACTGCAGATGCATTAAAACACATTAGATTGTGTAGACTGATGATACATATTCTTATCAGTTCATTCTCCCTGTTTATCTCACTGTTATTTACTGAAAATTTACCTGAGCATGTCACATACCTGTAGGAAGTAGGAGCACAGTGGATTTTCTTTGTTCTGTTCATCAAAGAATAATCCTCCAGCCACAAAGATCTGATTCTCTTTTGTGACCAAGCTGATGTGATTTTTGGGAATTTGTGTTGACAGCGATGCCACAAAGCAGTCGTTCCCTGATGGATCATAGGCCACAGCACCTGTGTCATTCACCATTAATATCAAGTCTCTGGCAAACATACCAAATCGCAGGTTATCATTCAGGATCCCTGGGAGGAGACCTTCCTCCTCCTCTTTATCCTCATCCTCTCCATCTCTCTCTGCTCCACTCTCCTCCGTCTTGCTTTTGCTTTTTTTAACCTCCGGCATTTTCCCAGCGTGAGCATCCCTCACCAGCTGGAGTTTCTGCTGTAACTCAGAATTGGAGGAGATCAGTTTGTGTTTTTCCACTTTTTCTTTCAGGTAGTCCTCAGAGACCAGACGCAAACGAACACAATCCAGCAAACCTGGCAGCTCTTTTTCTCGGTTTTCTGTGTCACGGGACACCCAGTTCATCAGAGCCTCAAATACTGCTTCTTCTGTCTCCACATTTAGATTATCATTTGCTAAAATGGCTGCCAGCTCACTGGGGTGCAGCCCGAGGAACTCTTCATCTCTGGTGATGAGCTGGAAGCGTTCACAGGCGTAGTTTCGGGCGGTAATCGCCAACCTGGGACAGTCCAGCATAAGGCCCAGCCTGAAGATCGCCAAGCAGTTGCTGAGGCTCAGGCGCTTTTGTAGGAAAGACACACATACTGTAAAAATTGAGGGAATCTGATAAATGTTAGCAACAGCAAAGATGTCCTGAACGTTCTGCTCTGTCACATTGATTTTGGAGGTGTACAGGTATTTCAAAACCAGACCCATGACTCCAGGTTCCACATCCTCCAGGACGATCTCTCTCTTTTTGCTCTCATCCAGATCAGACAGAAAAATGGACCTGAAGTAGGAGCTGCAGGCACACAGGACAAGCCGGTGACAGGGGAACTCCTTGTCTTTGATCTTCAGCACACAGTCGACCAGCTTATCGCTCTCCAGCAGGTCATACAGGCCGTCCTGGAGCAGCGTCTGCTGGTACATCCGGGGCTCGTCCATCGGGTTCACCGGTAGAGCCATTGTCGGCAGGATGGGGTTTGAAGACCCTTTCAGGGGCTGCAAATCAAACGAAAGGAGTTCTTTGTGGAACTTCTGCGAACAGCACAGAGGCACCGGTTACTAGTCTGGAAAGAGGAGGCAGAGGCGTAGTCGGTCTGCTATTAGCCCACACCAGCTGAACCCTGGGACAGCCCACTTCCACAGCTGTCCTGACCCTTCAACTGAGCTCCAACTGGTGGGTTATTTATAGTCCGGGTGCTTGGTTTGGAGCAGTGAGCTTTATTCTGGAACATGAAATGCAATATTCGATCCAGCCTCTTCTCTGTCACTGCCCAGGAACATCCACCCACATTAGACAGCTGACAGACTGCCTCATGGGAAATATGTCTGACCTGAGTCATGTCAGTTGGACAAACTCTGTAACTGAGTCATGATAATCACAGTCACACTCTCATTTTGTTCTGTTACATTTACACAGGTGAGTAGTACTGCATTTACTTTCACAACACTCTACATATTTCAGGATCGTTTAACTCTTGAGGATTTTTATGAAGAACATATACTTTACCACCATAAAATTTATATCTTGGTTTGACTTTTATCCATTGAATTAAATCATATTCAGTTCAGAAGCAGCCACGGTTTATATGTTTGGGATCATCTTCGGGCATGTCACATATGGCCTCTTCATCTTTGTTTCCCCATGTGAGAACTTGAAAACAATTATTTAGGAGAATAAACTGATTCTAAGTAAGTTAATATTCATGTAATGTTTAAAATAGGTACTACTTTCTACTGTCAGTTACTTTGGTGCTGACTTTTACTTGAATCATTGATGCATTTTTTTTTTTTTTACCAGTTTCTGAATTCTCTACCCATCTGTGCTTATAAATCATATTTCAATTATTTAATAGAACACATAAGTGCATAATATCAAAACTCCTGTGACTTTATTTTCTTCTAAAATATAAATGCAGTCATAGATTTTGCCAAAAAGAGATATCATGCAATCATTATGCAACTTAATGTACTGGGGAGTACTATTTTGTTACATTAAGTATTTTTCAGAACACTTAAAATGTTCCCAATGTCGTACTAAGACTTATAATATCCCAAAAATTGAAAAACACCCTTCGTTAATGTTTCTGAACACCTACTATCGTACAGTTCAGGTCCGGATTCACCACAGATGCGACCAGTGGACAAGTGTTAAAAGTGTTTCCAGTGTTGAGGCATCAAACGGACCCGGCTGCCAAGCGCTGATGTAACCCTTCAGAAATACCTCACATCCCTAATGGCAAGACTCAACACTGACTCAGACAGTGTAAAAAGACCCTCATTCATATTCCAGCTGACCATCAGAAAGGTCACAGATGCTCTGTACATACACACATTATTAACTCCTGCTTATTTTAATCTCTAACGACATGAGAACACACAAACGTAACAGCTAAAAGTTTATTTTTGTGTGTACAGTAAGGACAGAGGTTTCAGCAAAATGCAGATGTAACAGTGTCAAGGAGAAGCTGTTCTAGTCAAAGGGAACTAGAGACTATAAGGGGATGCTGTACATTATAATACATCAAATACTGACTCTTTCATTAAAGTTTACCATCCCTTTTCAGGTATAAATCCAATGAATCGATGGTAAACTGTTTTGCTTTACATGCTGAAGATCCATTCATAATGAAGTTACAACATGGACCCTGTTTGCTGTATAGATCTTTCACTGAGTATTTACTCTGCTTTTTCCTTGCCGGGCTCTGAAACCGGCTGAGCGGCAACAGGTACGGCTCCAGGGCTGGTCTGGCCAGCGGCGGCGGCGGCAGCAGTTGGAGGCGGGGCTGGAGGAAGAGGATCAGGATCATCTATCAGGGCTTGTCTTCTCTCTCTCTCCTTGATCACTTGAATCAGACAGTACGTCACGAACATGACGATGATGGTGGTTATCGGGAAGCCTGTGGAGGTCAAGTCATTATTATTAGTATAGGCAAGGCAAGGCAAAGTTTATTTGTATAGCACAATTCATACACAGGGCAATTCAAAGTGCTTTACAAAAATGGAAAAGAGACAAGTTAAAAACATACAGTTAAAACATAAAATCAATGAATTAAAGTAAAAGAGAAGAGTACAGATGGAACCCTTTCTTCCTCTCTCCCAATCCTCTCTTGGAATCAGGGCATCTCTTTCCAATCCCACATCACTTTTACCTGGAAACCTGTAATTTTCTCTTTTGAGTCCAACTCAGGCGTAAAAATGACAAAAAACCTACAATTTTTCTCCTTTGAGTCCTACTCAGGTGAAAAATCTTACAAAAAGACCTTTAATGTAAAAACCTGTATATTATCTATTAAAAATAAGGATTTAATATGATAAAACCAATCACCTTTGAGGAGCAGCCGCTTGGCCACCAACTTAGCAAAGTCCAAACTGTTCAAGGCCAGGATGTTGAACAACACAATGTTCCAGAAGTTGAAGGTATTAAAGACGCCTCTTATCCGGCGGGACGTCGCCTCTGACATCGCTGTCTGTAAAGAAGACATTTTAAAACAGTGAAGAGCATCTTATGTCGACATTTGAACTGAAATCTGAATATTTTATTAACCTCCTGAGACCCAGCAAGGTATTTCTGTCCTCTGTGGGGGACAAGAGTTTCACAACTTTATTTAACCCATGAAGATCCAAATATCCAACAATGACCAGAATAATTAGATTTAATACACATTGATCCACTAATCCTATCAATACATGTGAATAATTGGTGTAAAAAGAAAGTTTGCCATGTTTTCATGGTCATCAGATATGACCCATTTGGACATTCAGAGGCTCCGTAGTTACCGTGGAAACACTGTCATCTTCTACAACATTGATTCATCAGTAAAACCCATGGAGTTGAATCAATGACAGTGGATGGAGATGCTTCTTTTATGTTCAGTTACTGATATATTTTGCAGAACAGTTGATCTTTTTCTTCAGTTTTTTCTCTTTTTTGGATGTAATAACCCTCAACTTTAATCTGATCTTTAACATCTACATAACCAGTACATTAAATATAGGAAAATACTGGATTTTCACTTAAAAACGCAAAGTAGAGAGGATAATATTAGAGTAAATGGTGATAAAGCACTTAAGAAAGGTTAAAATAGAGAAAATTTCCTTTGGGAACTGCCACAAAAGCAGCACTGGGTCTTTATGGGTTTAAAAAAAAAAAAAAAAGGACATTCCATAAATAAAAAAAATTTAAAAACTGTTGCATCATCCTGTTTTCAAGGCAATTATTTGATGTAAAAAAGCCACAACTTTTACTTTCCTGGGTCTCAGGAGGTTAATCCTAAGGTGGAAATTATATTAATGTATAGAGAACCTGTGTTCACCAACCTCAAAAGAAATAAAAGGCTCCATGGAGACCAACTTGGCCATCCACAGCTCAAAGTTGAGGCCAAAACAGTTAAAGAAAGCCCAGATTAACACCACTTCACAGGGTCCCAGCCAGAGGATGGTGACCCCGTAGGTACACAACGTAGCGATCAGCTCCTCAACGATGCTGTCATGTTTTCCTCCCAGATGATCATAAACATATCTATGAATAATGGCACAGTATCAGAGATAACAGCACGGCCTGTACATGTGGATTAATAACATATTTACTTCAGCACTTACTTGCAAAGCCAATCATTGATTCCTCTGTCAAAGTGGCTGAAAAAGGAAAAAAAAGTGTAATTCTGTGATAAATCATTAATAATACAAGAATGTGGTTGAGCAGTGAAATCCTAACTCACGTTTCAGCAAACACATAGAGCAAAGTGATGCATTTTGGTGCCTTCGGAGGGTCCAGGTGATCTAGTCTTGAAACTGTGTTGATGACTCCAAACATGACAGCTGCTTTGACCCAGTCGTACACCAAGTTAAAATAGGCCAGACCCACTGGAAACAATGCAGCCACATTAGCACAGCAGTCACTTTACTCAGCAATTACAGTAACATGAAGCCTAAGAATTGATGCCAGAGAAGAAGAGCTGTGAGACTTAAATAAGATAGGAAAAATAATATAATCATTTACAGTAGCAGAAAAAATGATTAGACTATCAAAAGTCATCAAAAATAATGGTCTAACTATTACTGTGACAAGGCATTGGCATGGCAACCAGTACATCTATACCTGTTTGATAGGAATTTCAACCACACATACAGTGATGGAAAAAAATATTAGACCATCAAAAGTCATCAAAAACAATGGTTATGCAATCAAGTACAAACTCCTGTGTAAGTCGTTCAGAAGTCCATTATATGTAAGATTTACAGAGTTCCAACAGCATAAGGAGTAGTAATATTAAAGTTAAAA
>JAPTMW010000014.1:21205714-21217960 GCA_029822955.1 Ostorhinchus angustatus | reverse complement strand
CTTCCGATCTTATATATATACCCCCATCACCACCCAAATTTAATTATTTGTTCCTTGCGTCAGTATCAACATTTCCTGAAAATGTTATCAAAGTCCTTCCATAACTTTTTGAGTTATCTTGCTAACAGACAAATAAACAAGCAAACAATCTCCTTGGCGGAGGTAATAAAGAAACAAAATCTACCTTCATACTAAAGAGTTGAGAATAAAAGGAAGAGAAACTCCTCAGTCTGGACATCTGTTGTGTGTTTTTTTTTTTTTTTTTTTTGCACAAAGTGGATCTAGATCTCGCGGTTAGGCTACTGTAGTGCACGAGTTTACAGCTAAATATGAAAAATCGTACGGAAGTGTGCCTTTTTTTCCTTTTTTTTTGCAGCCTGTGGGTTTTGGTGGAGGGTAACCCCGCCCATATGTGACGTCATCCACAGTTGAGCCAATTGACATCACTTCCTCCTTTTACAGGTACACCGTGGACATTAGGAAAGTTACTAATCTTTTTAGTATTGTAGTCGTGACAGTGTAATGAGCCTTTAATTCCACTCTGTCGTGTTTCAGAGGTCGTGGGCAAACATGTCTGATTCCGACTTACACTTGGACTCTGTTCCTCTTATTGCGCTGAATATGAGTGTCAGGAAAAAGTTAGGGCTGTATCTAAACCCTAAAAACGCCGTGGCCTCGGACTGGATGGCTGTTGCAGAGCGCATGGACTTCTCTTATTTGGAAATAAAAAACTTTGAAGGGTCCAGAAACCCTACTCTGATGGTTCTGGAGGACTGGCAGGCGCGGAACACTGATGCCACCGTGGGAAAGCTGTTGTCGATCCTGATGGAGGTGAACAGGAAGGACATGGTGGTGGATCTCCGTCCTCATATAGGTGATTTTTATTTATTTCTATTATTATTTCATATATCAGTTTACTTTTCCCTGAGCTTGAACTGCAGAGTGTCATCCTTCCACTTAAGGAAGTGAAACATGTTTAGATTCACTTTATTGCGTTCAAGCATTTATTCAAAGATTTTTATTTTGTCAATTCACTACATGCACAGAACATACAGAGAATTCATGTATTGTTTCTCTCTCTTGTAAATAAAAAGCTATGCATGCGTTTTTTTAAAAGAGGTCAAAATAGAATAAGAGTTAACAGGTGGTATAAAGAATAAACTATAATAGGATGTAAAGTGTAAGTGTATTTACAGTAGCAAGTAGTGCAGTCAGTAATGTTATGAAGTGAGGAGGTGAATAATAGATCAGAACAGCATCAGATGTGACAGTAACAGCATTAGGTAGGACAATAGTGCAATATTTGTATACTTATTCATTTAGATCAGGGGTGTCAGGCTCATTTTAGTTCAGGGACCACATGCAGCCCAATATGATAGACCAGTAAACAGGAATATCCTAGAAATGATGTCCAACAACTCCACACTTTTTACTATGTGTTAGGGTGAAAAAAAGTAAAATTACATTATGAAAGTGTTGACACTTATAAACTATCATGAATAACCTGGAAATACTTAGAAAATAAGTGAAATTTACTGTCGTATGTGTCAGGTTATGATTTACACATGCATTAAAACTTACAGATCGCAGTTGATCTACAAAGACCTAAAACATTTCTGGTTTTAAAATTTCACTTCCTTCTCTTAATCTGCAAACACCCTGCAATGCATTTTTGTTTCACAGCTTTCCCTAAAAAGAAGAAAAAAAACAAAACACTGTCCACTGCAAAGGACATTTCATTAAATAAAATTAAGTTGTTGCAACATACGGTTTCCAATCAAGGCAATTATTTAATGTAAAAAAGCTAAAACTTTTACTGACTGGGTCTTAGGAAGTTAATACATTCCATGTTATTCACATTTTGTGTGAAACGATAGTTTGTAAATGCAAATATTTTCCTGCAATTTTTACTTTTTTACACTAAAACAAAGAGAAAATGTTGGAGTTGTCATTATTTGTCCGTTATTATTGTAGTATTTTACTGGTCTGGCCCATTTGAGATCAATTTGGGCTGAATGTGCCCAGGTTGAGTTTGACATTCATGAGTATTAATATCCCACTGTCATTTTTGCATTTCACACATTCATACCACAGGCCTTATTGGTTGGGCTGGGTTTGACACCCACTGATTCTGAGTAACTGTGACTGTGTGATCAAGCCAAAGCTATGTGCATGTATCTGTGTTTCTCAAAACACCTGTTTAATGTGTAGATGAAGATGTCAGGAAGTATCTTGACTTTCTGAAGAAGAAGGCCGAGCCCCCGCTTCAGGTCCCTGAAGTAGACAGCTGTGTTCCCCGCAATCCTGCCCTCACCCTTGATGATAACCCTGATGGTCAGTATCACCAGGAAAAACACTGTACTGGACACATATGCTGGCATAAAAGTAACACTGGTCTACAAGTAAAATGCCTCCAGAAAAATGTTGTGAAACTTTACTTTAATAAAGAAATATTTAGGCAAAAATTCTGGATGCCTGTAATCTCCAAGATATAATAATGGGTCAAAATCTGAAATTCTGATAATTAATGAGAGTTTGGATTTTACTCAAAAGGTTTGTCTCAGAGCTACAAGGTCTACTTCAAAATACAGTCTGCACATCACAATACATTCACCTCTGGGTATTTGTAGAAGATTTATAAATCTATTGTATAAATGTACATAAATCAATAAATATGTGCAATGACTCTTTATCATATAGTTTGAAAACATCTGCTAACCAGCACTTTTATCATTTGTTTTCCTGTTCATCTTAATAAATGCTGTAAGACTAAGCACATTTCCTTTCTGAGGCAGATAATTTCTAAAAAAAAAAAAAAAAAAAAAAAGTATATTGTAGATTAGTGTGATAAATATCAGCCAGTGTTAATTGCGTCACTTCAGAAATACTTGCATTTCTCAACCAACCATTGCTTCTCTTAGTTCAAATCTCACATATTTTTCAGGATTGCCACCACACATTGTGGCAACTCAGTTTTTTTTTTTTTCAATTCTTCAATTTGTGACATTCTAACACAACCAGTATATTTGCTCAAACTTAGTCAGAATATGAATTTATGCAGTAAAGTATCATCACACAGGAAAAGCTTCATCTTATCTCCTAATGTGACAAAATCAACTTGTGCTGTGTTCTGCTGCCTGCATCATTTCCTTCTTATGCTTGCATTTTAAGTTTATGGAACACATTTCTTTTCTGTCTGATTTTATGGTGTGTGTTGAGATATATATATATATAGACAAAATAAACACTAAACCTGAATTGATTCTAGCCCCAGAGATGTTTGATGCATTCATCTGCTACTGCCAAAGCGACTTCAAGTTTGTCCACGAGATGATTCGGGAGTTGGAACAAACAGAGTACAAGCTGAAACTGTGTGTGTTCGACCGAGACGTCCTCCCAGGCTCCTGTGTGTGGACCATCACCAGTGAGCTCATTGAGAAGAGGTGTGTGTTGTCTATTTAAATTAACGTGACAGTTTGACAGAACGCATTAGCACACGGGGCCTTGTCAGATGCTCAGACTAAAATTATGTCAATGCAACAAACAGCAAAAATCAAACAAGAGCCGCAAGATGTGAACTTTGCTTTGCTAATTAAGCAACACAGACTTCTGCATGAACACACATTTTCTATTGTTATTGCTGAAGAGTTCAATAAAAAAGGTGGTCTACATGTGTTCATTATTTGTTTCCAAGGGGAAGTTTTAGTCATCTTAGGAAGCTGAAGTGGCTCAAAATTACATACAGAAAGTCACATGTGGCTATAGGATCAGGACAAACCATTAGTGAAAAATGGTGTTTCATATTGTTATATGACTGTTTCTGCAGGTGTAAGAGGATGGTGGTGGTGATTTCTGATGAATACCTTGATAGTGATGCATGTGACTTTCAGACCAAGTTTGCTCTCAGCCTCTGTCCTGGTAAGTTAGATTTTGCTTGTGTTAAGCAGCTTCATCAACCTAGTTTTAAGACTGCATGTACAATTAAAAACACCACACAAACACAAGTAAACAACTTCTTTCCCCGTAATAGTCAGACTTTTTTTTGTCTAACATACTGAATAACTAACCTTTTTCTTATTGCAGGTGCTCGAAGCAAACGGCTCATTCCAGTGGTATACAAGACAATGACAAAGCCATTCCCCAGCATCTTACGCTTCCTGACAGTATGCGACTACACCCGGCCTTGCACACAGGCTTGGTTTTGGGTACGACTGGCCAAAGCGCTTTCCCTTCCAAAGTAAAAGAGCATGGTAGCAATATGTGCCAAAAGTGCCTTATTGTTTTATCTGAAAAATTACACTGAATAGTGCCCCAAATATAACAGATACATGCATGCTACTGCTTTAGATGCTAGTCCTCCTGGCTTCTGAATCCATGCATCATTTACTGCAGGGGTGTCCAATCCTGGTCCTCGAGAGCTACTGTCCTGTATATTTTAGATGTATCCCTCTTCCAACTCACCTGATTCAAATAATAAGCCTATCATCAAGCTCTGCAGATGCTCGATAAAGACCATCAGGTGTGCTGGAAGAGGGAAACATCTAAAGCATGCAGGATAATACGTAGCTCTTGAGGACCAGGATTGAAAACCCATGATTAGCTGTGTATAGTATGTATTTCACTACTGCTTTTGTCATTTCCTTCTGTTTTTGGAAGAATAATGCCAAATCATAATAGTGCTCTTATGTACTACAGATTGTGTCTCTGTATATTCATGCAAGTTATTTTGTATGAGATGTGTTTGTAACTGGGAGAGAAATGCTAAATGCTCGGTAAAAGAGCGTGTGTGTGTGTGCATGTGCGTGTGTGTCAGCCACTTCCTCTAGTGAGCCAACTTCTAGGTGAGATTGAACCCAGAGAGGAAGAGAGAGATACTTTCACATACTCGCTTAAACTGACTGTCAACACTGTCCTCTCATTTCTTTAAAAAATATTTTACTGTAAATTTACTGTCAAATTTTAACGTTGTGTATTTCATGCACTTTTATTTCATATTTTATCTGTGCCTTGAACACATGATTTGAATGTAATTTTCACAAATAAAGGTCTTTACATATATTTCATTTTTAAACCACATGTGCTGTCATGACTGCATTGTGTCTGCTGTAGTTCTCCAGTGTGTGTCGTGATTGTGCAAGACCGTCATGTTATGAAATAATCTACCACAGGTGTCGCTAGTAGAATGCAGTAAAGTGAAATAAGGGCGAAGTGCATTTTGTGGTTCACTCATAAACATCCAATGAGCGAGCAGCATACGTTGTTCTGTCCAATCAGAAGGAACAATGCTCCTGGAAGTGAACGCCTCTTTTCAGGCGATTTTTGGTTTAAATTGATTCCCTGAGTTTGTCCTGTCAGGTTGCAATTCTTGGTCTGTTGCGCCTCGCCACATCACCGACTAAGTATTTATTTCAATTAAATTGCGGGATGTATAAAAGACAAAATATGCTAATCCGATAAGGAGGGTAAATTGATTTATTCACCGCGCTGATTGAATTACCTGAAAGGCTTCACTCGGGGCTTTTTTCAACTCAAACACACATTCCGCCATCATAGATGTGGCGGAAGTTAAAGATTTAGCATCTTTGGGGCAAGTTTTATATGAAATTCTTTGTAGTGGCTTGAGTAAAAAAAAGACATATTACATATTCATAGTGCAGTCGTTAGCTTAATATTTAAAGCATATTCTTAGAAGACGTTTTTGCCACTGTCGTCATATGTAACCTAGCTGAAACGATATGTCATAGTACAACCGGTGACTGACAAGTGTCCATTGCCAGTAAATGTGTCTGCCGATAACAGCGGGATGTGGAAGCGGAGTATGGTGTAGCGTCCCACACTCAATATGTCTGCCGGGAACGTCCACATTAGCTCAGTAGGAATGCGGTAGGCGGGGCTGCGAGGCTAGTGTCAAACTTTGGGAATGACAGGAGTGCTGCAGGATTCGCAAAGAAGGGGAAGTGTCGCCCTTGTTGGTTCTGTTTGGATTACTTTGACTTCTTTTTACGCAGAGTCTTTGGATTCACCATCGTTTCACAGATAGTACGGCCTCAACGAATTCCTCAGCCATGTCGGAGGACCTGAGCTCCCAACCCTGGTCCATCAACAAAGATGATTATGAGCTACACGAGGTGATTGGTATGTGATCCTTAGCTTGTTAGCTCAGCGTAGTTGTTAACCGACAGTCTGTAAATGTAGGCTGTTAGCTCACTGAAACTGGGTGTTAACCACATCTTACAAAAGCCGTAACGTCTTCGAGAGATGTTAAACGAGAAGGGGGCATCTTCTTTCGGTTAAGTTCGCCGCGTTTGACAACTTGGCAGTCCCAGCCGGGCGGTGTTGTGACTTGGAGTCAGCAAAATGTTTCCAGTGAGACGGTTACTCCGTCCATTGGGGCTATGCCGAAGTCGTAATCGAACGGTACATATAACATTGCAATATATTCAGGCTCTGACTATTTGCTGGAAAAGACCCGCTTTCATTGAGCAGTCTGTAATTAAGTAAACCGCTAGCTTAATACTTTCTTAAATGCATTCTAGCTAGAGGGCGTTCTGTGTAAGAAATAGCAAAAAATCCACTACATTTTATTCATAAGTGTCAGTTTAAGTTGTTTGTATGGAGTCAAACCTGCGTGATAGGTTTTAAAAGTAGTTTGATAGATGATTGCACTGCAGCATAAACGTATAAGAGAATATCAGCTGCATATGTAAGTCTGAGACCACGTTAAACTTGTTGAGCTGTGGTTCACACCAATTGCCATTTAACATGCTAGATACTCCAGCACAAGAGTTTATAGAAAACACTTGTGTTGCATATGTAGAGTCCAGTGATTTCACTTCATGCTACTTCCCAGAGTTGGATATTATTTAGGGCAATTTCCTGCCTGAATTAATCCAGTTATGCTAGAGTTCTTTTGGGAGGATTAAACACTACCATGCCCTCTAACCACATCCCTCACAGAAAACAGGAAAAGTAAATTACTCCAGTAATCAATAATACTGTTAAACAGAGGCAAGGGTTTAAACTACAAACCTGTGTTAAGTTGTTTAGACTAATTTTGTACAAAAGCCTCTTTTATAACACACTGACTGCTGTGTCTTGTATCTAAAATTGTCTTTTACAGTTTGCAATGTGACAGGAGACATACACTTTGACCATGCAGCCTTTCCTGGGCAGTGTGAAGCCTCTAGTCCTGAGGATGACTGTCTCTTTGGCTGGCCTAAGGAATGACAGCTTTTACTTGTGAAGTCCTGAAATGTTCCACCCCACAAATAGCTGACACTGTCCTACCTTTGGCTGACTTTGTAGGGAGGGAGAAGGGGAATAAGAAGGAGTGTGTAACATATAAGCAAAGTATTGTCCTCTCAAATCAGCTAGTTTGTGCCTCTGGTTTACTTTGCCCCAGTGGTACGTGTTTCCTCTTCAGGGAATCTGTGTGTTTATAGAGGGCTCATTCTGCAGGACCTAAATTAATCTTTTTGTATATTTTGCCAAAGCCTTGAATTTAACTTTGACCAATTTGTACATTTTCCTTCAGTTTCTTGAAAATTTGATCTAGGGACACCCCTCAAGATAATACCCTGCAATTTGGTACGCACAGAGAGAGATAAAGCCCCTCTTGTATGGAAACCAGTTCAGTAGCATTTTCTTAAGTTGTGTATGAGACAAATTGCCAACATAGTTTTAAAACTTGTCAGTCTATTTCAAGGCTGGACTGCAGTGTACTTTCTGCAGTTGGAGTAAATGGAAGGTTGCGATTATCATCTACCTTTTTATAGGTTATCTGAATCCTATTATCAATTGTATCCCTTAAATCTGAACTCATTGGTTCATATTTATGATGTAGATTAACAGAAGCTTGTGAGGCTGCTTCCCCGGGCTCCTTGTGAATACACAAGTTAAACAAATACACTCCCCCTGTTTGGCATCTGGTTCTGTTCCTATTAAAACTTTCATAGAGTCCAATGAGGCCTTTCACCCCCCCTCTCCTGCAACCCTCAGTCAGTCACTGCTTGATTAGAACGATATTAGCAACACAGCTTTGTAAAGGTTGAACTTCTGGTCATAGTTGCAGCAATTTCCTCTTTCAGGCTTCCTTCTAGATGAGTGGTTGGTTGAATCAGATTCAGCTTTCCATTCCTTATCTCTTATTTAGTTTAGTTTATGAAGAGGAAATATGGGGCAATAGTGTTTTACTATAAATGAGTCCACAGAGCTCTTCCTGATTTGATCATGTGGACTTAGCCATCACAGTGAATTAAACTCAACCCTTTCACCCTGTTTTTCTCAGGCTACTCCTTTGACATATGCCTTCAGGGATTTCCTCAGCAAATTGTCAATTTCTGAATCAAAGTAGAGAATTTAACCTACTCTGGAAATACTAAAAAGATCAAAGCTTCAATATGGAGGATTTGGTCACTTGAATACCAACGGCATTTCTTGGAGTTAAAGTCGGTCGCTTTTCTTCGTATGTGTATGGCACATGCTTGAAGTTGCACAATCAGTTAAGGGTAGGCAGTAGTGGTTTCTAGAGTGTGTATTTGGGAATGGGTGTTGGTATGTACAACAGCAGTATTGTTTAGTACACTTTATTATTACTGGACACTGTAATAGAAAGTTAATATAAATAGACATTTTAATTTAGACAGTTGGGTTTTGGACGATTGCAGTGGCAGGTAAACATGCATCATGTGGTTTACCATCATGATTTGCAGTGATGCTAACAGTGCTGGTCGTGTATTAGTAATTTACCTCTCAGGTACTTAATTCCCTGCCTAATATGTACAATAATACAATACACACTTTCAGAGCTCCTTCTCCTAGTGTATGATCAGTGCAGAAAATCTAGGAGTAGGATGTACGCATTTTAGATCTCAACAGGTAGCCAGTAGTCAAGTTCATCTTGCAAGTACCCCACCCATGGTTCCCACTATTAAAGAAACAGTCAGGTTGATACAGTATAAGCTGTGTCTCTGCTGAGCAATACTGCCTACAGTTCTGAGGATGGCCCTACTACCCAGCAGAGCTATTGTTTTGGTAACTTCCCCAGGGAAAGAGGACTTGTTATTATTACATGGCTCACACCACTATTTTCACCTCAGCGAGCACTGGATCATACTGGACAGATCCCACAGGAAAAAAAAAAAAAAAGTACAGCTTGCTCTCTGATTCCTGATCGGTCTCTGGATCATTCGTGTTGGTGCAAAGCTGGCCTGGAAACTTTATGCTCTCTCTGTCAGTTTTGTACCAACCGTGTTTCCTTCCTGCTGTTTGAAACTCCCTTCAGCTGTTTTAGGAAATGTTCGGGACAATTATGTTCTAGGCTGTTTCTAGAGATCCCTCAGTCTTATGTCTTATCTTTCAATATTAATGCTTATACTACATTTATTTAGATTTTCTTGGAGGTTTACACATGTGCAGGCGGCTTCTCCTCATGTGGTTGCAAGTCATGTGTGACATTTCTCATTGTACCTTTGAACAATGTGTGGAATGTCAGTCAGGTATGCACAGGAAATGTAATAAGACACAGCTGACGTCAGGTTGCAAACTGACATGGTGAAGGCAGTAAAGCCAAAGTGAGAGTCACTGCCATACTGCTGGTCTTAGCTTATGAAGGAGGGCATTGACACAACTGGCACATAATGACCTGCTCCATTAAAATGCTAATTCAAGGCCAAGCTAATCTGATAAGATATTATTGAGCAGGCTCTATGTACCTTTTACAATGCATGTTCTTTACTGACCTTCTCTAGTTCTTTTTTACCACTGTTTTTTTATTTTTTATTTTATGGGATGACTGTGTGCTCATTATGTGAAGTATCATTGTATTGGTAGCATTAGAGACCTGCATGGCTAATAGCCTTTTAATGAAAGACTACAAACATTCAACTCTAAATACCCTTTTTGGGTTTTTTTTTTCATGGTCTTTCAACTACTGCAGTAGTTTTTTTAATAAACATACTGAAATAGCTTTGTGTTCTTAGCGTACACTTGCCATTCAGTGTTATTCCTCACTGTTTGGATGTTTATTTACTTCACAGAGATGTACAAGAAGCAAGAGGAATGCAAACATTTCATAGTCTGATGTAAACTCCTGCAAAAGCAAACATGGTAGCCTTCACAAGTACTCAGGCCCAGACACTATAGTCCCTAGTGAAGAAAGAACTCTAGTCATATCCTGTTCCAGCTCACCATGACTTGTTTTGAGGAAACATGCTTACAGAAAACACTGGCTGCTTTTTTAAAGATCATGATTGTTTTGTCAATGTTTCTTCTCACAAAAGAGATCAAGTGGTTTTACCTTTCATCACTGAGTAGATTCAATCCTTTACATCTTGAGATGTAAGCGATGGCTGTTCAGTAAATTAGCACCTGAAGTGTTTTCATCCAGACATGAATTACTTAGTGGATCTTACACCTCAATGAGAGACAAAACACAGACACCAAATAGATTTTTGGTACTTGTGAAAACTTGACTAATTGGTGGGATAGTTATAGATGGCACTCAGTGAAATAGAAAGTGAATGTGGTTTATGATTACTTATGGATTTTCACAGCTCTTCGTTCTGTAACTTTTTACGCAGACCTATTAAAATGTTGAGCACTGCTTCAGTAATTAGCCTAACTATGGAAACAAATGGAAATAAGCAACCCAACAGGCTTACGACATTTTCAGCTGGCAGCTGGATCGTCCTCATTTGATTTACACTAATGTGGTAACTTAATACATAGATTTGATTTAGCTATGGACTCAAAACAAGCTAAATCTAGTTTTGTACTATTTGAAAATAGAAAAGCAAAAACAACAAGTTTGATTATTCATTGTAATTTAAATGTAGTACAGCTAAGTAGTGTTCATAATCTGATCATTTATTAATGACTTTACCCCCTAAAAAACAAAACTAACAAACCAAAAAATAAAAAAAAACACCCTCCCTGCTTGATATGCAGCCTTTATGTTGGTGCCAGACTGTTTAGCAGATTAGATGTTGGCCTGTGTTTTTCAAAGCCCTGGCACTGCTGCAGTGCTTCTCTTTGTGCTCTTTTGTGTGCTTCCTCCCGTTTGAATTGAAAGCATAGTGATGATGTCGTCCGTGAGGGTCAGCACAGTTGGGATGATGTGTGGCTTATCTTATTTGAGAGAAAAGATGAAAAGACAAATCTATGTTCAGTGTCTCATAAGATGTTTTGCATTGACTTTGTGTGGCATCATGACTTACAGCTTTGGTCAGAATGTCAAAAGCCACATAAAATATTGAAAAAGGGTATCTGCAGGTCTGGAAAATTATTCATTTTCATTATAAAAACACACTAGAAGTCATTAAAACATGTTGAAGTAAATTAATAGGATCGTTGCTATCCTCTCTTGCCTGCTGTAAACCATTTTGTCAGATATTTTTGTATCGGATTGTTGGTTGTCACAAGATGATAATGCTTTTTTTTTTTTTTTTTAAATCACAGCTATTATAACTCATTCTTCCCATCATAGTTTCATGCCTTGCCCAGTCTGACTATGAAAAGGGATTAAGTTGAGTTATATGTAGTATTAAAAGGTCTTAAGTTTAACCCTGTGAATAATCATGTAGCTTTATACAAATAGTTGAGTTATATCTACTCTGAGCAGAACAACCTTGTGCTAATCTTTGAAGTAGTAAATAAATATCAAAGAGTATCAGGTCTAAATTAATTTGGTCTAAACCAGCTCTGAGGCTGGACTTTTTGTGCTTTTTGTGCCCCTTGACCTCACCTACTGCAAAGCCAACAACCTCCCCCTTTTCCAATTCGTGCGCACACATGTTCTCCAGCTTGTCCAGCCATCCCTGACGGCTGCCCGTTTGTTTGTGGGGAGGAATTTACACTCCACTGTGTACAGGGCAACTGGCTCCCTGTGGTCCGGCCCAGGCTGCTTCCCCATCACTGGCCCACCTCCAGAGGTTTGTTTGGTATTGGTGGTGGTGGTTGAAGGGGGTTGAGGGATATATTTACAGCTGAAGGGCTGTGGCGGGGGGCACGGGGCACACGAGTACTGGATGCTGACATTCAGAGTTGAGCAAGGCCCAACACATATTATCAGACTTTACCAGTCAGTAGATTGCACACACTACAGCTGAAGGAAACAGGCCTTCATATACTGTGTATGTTCACGATGATTACAGTGACCCTGACTGTCTATCAGTTACAAGGAAATTGCATTTTTATGGGATTATCATGGAGAGTAACAGATTGTGTTTAATCTCAGTCTCAGTTATA
>JAPTMW010000014.1:21186902-21201277 GCA_029822955.1 Ostorhinchus angustatus | reverse complement strand
TCGGGTTATTCTGACATTTTACATCATCAAAATAAAGTAGTTGGACTAACTGAACTAGGGAAAATCATTATATATTGAAATGAAATGTTCAGAATTGAAAAAAATCGGGTCTGAATGGATTTAACCAAGGTGCATGTAGACATCTGACCTCCACTGTAAATTACTTTGTGACCTTGTTACTTCTCGTGTTTGATCAAAGGGAGCTGCTCGCTTGTAGCACAAGACTTCACTTAGAGCTTTTTCTCTGGATGGAGTTAGTTCCACCTCTGCTTTTCATTACTGGTTTTCTCCTAGCCCTCCTCCAATCATCGCTGTCACTTCAAACACTATTCTGCTTGTTCTCTGAAGGAGAGTCCACTTACTGCCAGGAAACTATTAGACCACCACAGGACATCTTTCTGAAGGCTGTATTGTATCTTTTATACCTTCAATGAAATTTTGTACTACAGCTCCGGACATCATTTACAGTATGACGTGTGGTTTACAGCGTAGCTCAAGAGGTAGAGGGATTAAATCAAACCCCCCTGCACATTGAGATGATCTAGTGGCTGCTTGTGGCTTGTGTTCTGCCTCGTGATGTCTTGATCTTTTTCTAAAGATTCATAATCACTGAAGTTTTTTTCTTCTCTTTTAACTTGCTTATTTTTGTATGTAAGCGTTGCACTACAGAAGATGTCACCCTTTTTGGCTGTGGCTCAATGTATGGCAAATTGTAAGACACCCTTTTGTTCCAGAGCACCCAGACATAAGGCCTCTCAGATTTTGTCCCTGACACTACGAAATGAACTGCTGCTAGAAATGGGATCTATTGATTTTTCAGTCGTCTTCTCACAACTCCATCCAAAAGTCTGTGAAAGTAACCAGTGGGAAATACAGTAAATATATTGTAAGCCTATATGTGTGCGGAGAGGATTATGGCTACAGACTACTGGCAGGTTTCTCACTACTCACTGGTAATGCTGAAGTGAAAAGGCACCCACCCACCCCCTACCGTCCCCACCCTCGATTTCTGGAGGATGAATCAGGGGAATGTTGCTCCCGGATTCTCGGAGCACGCGGTCACATGGAATACACTGAGGTTGGATTTCCTGCCTGTGGTTTCCCCGCAATTCCACAGCCTGCTGGGTACCCTCTTGAGCAGCAAGGAAGCGTTAAATTGAACCCAGATTGTGTCTCTAAAGACGCAGCTTTAAAAGAGGATGCTACAGGTTTTAAAGGAATCAGCAAGTTTTTAACTTGACCTGTGGAATTCTTTAAATGTCAATAAACTCGTCTCTCATGTCTCCGTGGGCGGCGGTATGCATAGTAGTTATTCCTGGCACAGCAGTCTGATGGACAGGCGCTTTTGAGTGACTCGAGTTGGATCAAATGATGAGGAGGTTTGTTTACAAGTTGACTGCACTCCATCTTAAATGTCTTCTTGCATAATTGCAGAAGCTTTTATTTTGAATTATTTACAACATGAAATAATCGGTCGATTAATTAGTCAACAGAAGAGTCAGCTGAATACATTGTCCACCATAATAATTTTGGACTGTTGGTTGAAGTTTAGTTGAAGTGTTAATTGATTATTTCACTATTTTCTGTGTCTCAAGTTGACCTTTTAGGAAGTTTTCCAATCAATTGCAGAGCAGCAGCTTCTCTGTTCCTCATTAGTTGTGTGTGACTGTGTCTGTGTGTGTGGTAGTGAGATTGGGTCATAGTGCGTGAGGCTCTGAGTAACCGACAGTGACGTAACATTGCTTCTATAGTGGCTTCTCTGTGTGTGTGCCATCAGTGCGATTCTGTGGCACCAGTTTGCGACCCATCACTGTACTCACTTTGTGACAATAGGTCATTTTATTTATTCTTATTTGCTCACTTTCAAGGTCTCCAGACACAACAACTAACAAAATTATTTAGCAAAAATTCAACAATAACCTTTTCGCTAGGGCTGGGTGATCTAGCCAGAAGATCATATGATGATGTGATGAAGTAGAATGGCAGCCCACAATCTGAACCACATTTTGTCTGCTCTTGAATAATGAAGTCTTCCTCTAGTTTTCCTCTGGTTTATGGCAGTTTAGGCTGTGCATGATTGTTTTTTTGTTGTTGTCTCACCAGCACTTTTGCATCATTTTGGACTAAAGATTATTATAATATTCACTATGTAGATGTAAGGAAAGTCTACATTTTTGTCACTATACTGTAAATCTGTGACTCTTGCGATATTTCCATTAATTAGCGAGACCATGAGTCGTGCTGTTCTAGCAATATTAATGCTAAAAATCCATGGTTTAGTGTATCGCCAATGCACACTCCACTGTAATTACACTGATGAATGGACCGTCTAAAACAAATGTTAACTATATGGGAGGCTTTGAAAGCACTGTTGTTTGTTTTTTAATAGTATGATCTGGACGATCCTTCTGACAACTAGATCATATGACAAATTGAGATTGCCCAACCCTACTTTCAGCAAATTTCAGTTTTATTCCCTCATTTTAATGGGGGGGGGTCTGCCCCACCCCACCCCACCTAGTGACATAGTCACATAGTCTCTCTTAACAGATGTTTTTTTGCAGGTAGGGGAGTTAAATAGGTGATTAACAGGTGTAATTACCAATCTCTGATCAGATTCAGTCAGATATAACTCCATTGCTCAACACAGAAAAGTATCTTTTTTTTTTTTTCCAACAAGCCTGAAATAGCATCAGGTTATCTAAACTCAAATGTATTCTTTTGATTTTAGCTGAAAGGAGAGAGCTGCAGAAGGAAGGTGTGTAGTTTCAAATTCTAGTGTTTTGGTCCCTGTACAATTCTCACAGAACAATCCAGAATTTATAAAGATGGCAAATATTGTTCATTTCAGGTTTAATTGACAAAAGATGTAGCAATGAAATTCAGTTTTCAGGGCGTGAGCAGTGATGAGTACAAGTTTCCATATCCCTTGAGAAATTTGCATACTCACAGTTTTTTTGACACTCCCTGCATTCAGATTTTAGGCAAGCGCTGGGAAACTTTTTGCTTTAAGTAGGTGAATCCTGACAGTATTAAACTCTGGGCTAGGATCGTTCGATACAGTGAAACTGTAAGATTACAGTGAGGGAATGTGAAAGAAAAATCTGGATTTTGAGTAGAGAGGGACTTTAAATCATTTATGTCACAGTGAAAAGGTTGTTTTAGAGCATTTAGGTTCCGCTATTTCACACATTTTTGGTAAATGTAAGGGAAGTGAAAGTCTCCGAACAGGCGGCTCTCTGTATACACCAGCAATAGAGAGGCAGTTTTATTTAACAGGTGGAACAATGGGATGAATGGATTCACGGCTTGATGTTAATGATTATTAGATTAAGCATTTCAACATACAAATGTGGGAGGCATTGACCTCACAGCCTCTTTGTTCTTTTTTGGCTTTCATCATAGTGTGGCCTTGGATACTGAGACCATTTGTGTTGCAGGGTAGTGTGTCTGTTGTGGTTTGCAGGTTGGATGCATTGAATAAAACTGCTCTGAATGCCTGTGTCTTAGGACGAGGTCATCGCAACACCCGCCATGGCACACAAAGGCTGCAAGAAAGACAAGAAAAAACTAATTTCTGTCTTCATAGTCGAATCTTAGGCTGAAGCCACTGGATAATGCATGTCTGGTTTATTGTATGTTAAGTTATTTATTTGCTTGCTTATTCATGCATATATTAGGTCCTTTTGAAATTTGCAGAAAAAAATATATATTTACATACATGTACATAAATTGTGGAAACCTGAGTAGAGGTTAACAGACAAAGCGAACTTGTCAAAATGGGACTTAGGTAAAAGGTTTATGAGTGTTTTTAATTGGTTTTGTGAACTGGTTAGACAAGATTTATCCCTTGTAAAATCACCATGCAAATAAACGTTGAAGTACGGTAGTATTTTACTCTGCTCTTCCACATGTTTGCTTAGCTGGTCTCTGTAAAAAGCAAAGGCAAATTTATTTTAATTTAAGAGTCCTTTCAAAAAAAAAAAAGTATTTACTCAGTTAAGAATTAGTCTGGCAGAGAGGCTATATTGTACTTATTCATGTCATCAAATTGTTTGCTAAATATTTTCACATAGGAAAATGTAAAATTAAATGTCTAAGGTCACACAGATGATAGGACCATTAGTGGATATGAGCAATGAGAACATTTCCAGTGTCTTTGTTATGGCATACGTTTACAGTGACCTAATCCCCACAACAAAGAGTCTCTCTTATTCTCACATTGTCTCCTGGAAAAGATGGAAAACCAGCCAACAGCCAGAGCACGTTGTCCTCCCCGTTATCCCATTGTCTTGCTTTTCTGGGGTTACCCTGGCCCACAGAGCTGTGGTGACCTGCCTCTTCCACCGTGCTGAGAGCAGAGGGAGGGGGTTAGGCTCCACTGAAGCCAGTTAGCAGCCAACAGGCTATATCATTATTGTTCTCTCTCAGCCTGTAGTGTCCAGAGAAAGAATGATACGAGAGACAACCCACCGAGCTCGCCGTCTGGCCCGACAGACTGGAAGTTATTAGATAGCTTGATAATCAAAAACGGCTTTAGTACCAAAGTGGGCTGGTATGTGAGCTCACCTGTTGGGTGATGGTTAATGACAACTGTAGTCCGTCCGAATGTTTTTCAGACACTTCACTGTGCTATTGTCTTATTATTTGTTTAAACATGCCTGTACTTTACATGGTCCGGTGACTATGCACAGCCTGTATCCACCCTTATTATGACTCAGTCTGAATTCTTTGCCCCTTTTGTCAAGTGCTCAGTAATAGTATAGTAATGCCACCTACCTGTCTGCCTGCCCTCGCTTCTCTTGATGGAGGCGCTTCCTGAAGGCCTGGGCCTCAATAGTGATGACTCTGCAGCAGAGGCAGTGCTGGTAATGGGCTTTGTGTGAGCTAAGCATTTATGCTGATGAGACATCAGCCTTTGATTGCTTACTGTTTGACCCACAAGCATCTATGTATCGATCCCTTTGCCTTTAACAAATGTAGTCTCTTGAGTGTTAAAGTCTTTCCACTGATAGTCTTGTGATGGTTCTGCACAGCACTCAATTGCTGTCTTAAATAAATGAAATTTTGGGAATTACTTTTATTGTGGTGAAACTGACCATCAAATGAAATGTGTGATATTGATTTCACTTGTGGTTTCCATAAATAGAGAAATATTAAGGGTCCTTTGGACATAGTTAATATAGGCATGACTGTTGCTTTTGTGGAATACTTTGTGTTTTGGGAGCAAAGGGAACAATGAGCATGGATTTGCCTTCACAGTGAGTGTCAAGAAATCTGACCTTCAGTTTGATAAATCTAGCACAAATAACTATCTGTCTGAACAGTTTTCTGCTGATTATAATAATTCCATAGTGTGTTTGCAATAAGTGATAGTTATCTAGAATTCCAGGAACAGGTTTAAGTTTAGTATTAGGGTTTGCAAACAAACACAAAACCTGTTTGAATCAATAGACCCTCTACCTCTACTGGACACTTTTTTTTTTTTACCATCTGGAGTTCTTCTGCCGCTACTAGCCTCTTTTTTTTTACCATCTGTAGTTCTTCTGCCTCTGCTAGACTTTCTTTTTCTTACCAAGCTTGTCTATCCTCAAATGACTTTGGAACTGGTGCTGAAGTGATGGATTAGACTTCTGTGCCAGCATTACCTCAGCTTCCCTGCATTCCCAGCAAATACACAGAAAAAGAGAGCTCTCCTGCTAAATAAAAGGCTGAGTACTGGTTGTTTTTTGCTTCTGCATAGATATGCATTATATTGACCTAGCCTATTTCTCTTCTGACGTCATTACGATCTTTAGTATTGCACTAAATTTAAAGATTAGCCGCAGTGTTATGGGCATAGGCATTTATTATGCTGGCACTGAGTTAAATTCTTCTAGGCTTTTACACATCTTATAGTGTGGGGCTAAAAAACACTGGTAAATTGCTGCATTTTTTGTAGTTGTGGTTGCTTGGAGCTTCCGAAGCAGAAATTACATAAAATGATAGTCTAGTACAATTGCATTAGCTCTCCAAATGATGTGACTAAGTGCTCACATATTACATCAGGATTATTAGGTTGATGACAAATAAATTGTATTAATTACTGTCTGTGAACTCTAGAGCTCTGACTAATTTACCCTGTCTGTGTTGTTTTTTTTCCTCTAACAGAAAGAGATTCAGGCCATGAGCCAGTGCCACCACCCTAACATCGTGTCTTACTACACCTCATTTGTGGTAAAGGATGAGCTGTGGCTGGTCATGAAGCTGCTCAGTGGTGGTAAGTGCAGAAGTTCTCAAAGGCATGCTCTTTTGGCTCTTTCACACAGCTTTCAACCTCTAAATAAATAAATATCTTCATCAGAGTTAGAATCCAGAATGCTGTAGTTAAAAAGAAAAAAAAGACAGGAGGCTAAATGAAGAGGCCTTGAGTTGCACCGATGTTGATATTTGTCAGTGGTGATGTTTGATATTTGGGGGGGCATCATTTTTTGCAGCATCCCTCATGATAAAAAGGGGGCAGTTGAGCAAACGGGGCTACTTGCTGCCTATGATTGTAGGGAATGTGACAGCGCTGATCCTCATTGTGTCCTGTGTGAGCTGCAGCTCTTTCCGGCTTTAACTCAGTACAGTGCAGAGGCTAATAACAGGGCAGAGGTAATAACAGCCCACAGGCCAGCGTCATGGCATCCATGTGGCAGTGCTGCAATTAAGTAGTGAGAGGAGCAGGAAGAAGAGGCCACCATGGAGAAAAAGACCTCAAAATGCTTATAAAGGCCTGTTCATTTAAAATATCCTCAGTACCTTATGAAAATAAAATTATCACTTAAACAGGACGTTTTTGTTTTGCCAAATCAACCTGTAGGCATGCCTGTGAGTTCTACATGAAGGTAGGTCTTTAAAGCACACTTATAAGGGCTCCAATCAAACAGCAGGGAGATTATGGCTTCTGGTGCCAAAAATTTGACAAGATGACTTCAGTTGCACTGTAGTGAGAAACACAGCCTCATTAGAGTAATGGTCATCTGTTTACAAAGTGGCAAAAAATTGCCACTTGTCTCAATCTCAATTCTGCTTTCACTCTCAGACACTTAATTATACAAGCACTAGGGTACACAGAAACCCACTAAACACTCACACACTATTTATACGGTCTCCTGCTTCTCCCAGGCCTTCTTGTGTAAACAGCGCCCCACTGTAACGGATAGTGCCCAGGTGGCATGCCTCTCTCCCTCAGATACACTCAAGTCATGAGCCGCTTGGCAGCCGCCCTGCAGCTGTGCCCAGGGCACCGTGCCCACCAAGCGACGCTCAAGCAGGCGGCCAGCCTCACAGCAGGAACACACACCACTTAAGATGGCCTCACTATCCCCCTTCTCCTAGTTAAACAGAGGCCCTTGATGTAGAGTTTTATTGTGCAGAGTAATTAAATGATGGCCATGGCGACGTCTACCATGGAGACAGGCCTCAAATGAGCTTGGGTTTATAGACCATCACTCCACAGGCCAGAGCAAATCGGCCCTGAGGAAGGCCAGCTCCTGTCTGCTCCTCTGGCTCGATGGAGCGTAAGAAACTGTGCAGCTTGTGGTGTGTTTTCTAGCTTTGAAATATGTCTAATAGCTTGACAGTTGATCTGACACAGCCCAGGCATGTTTTTATGCTGACAGTTTTTGTTTGCAAAGTGCTATGATAAGTGAGCAGAGCTATTCTTAAAGATGGAGAAGAATGTTGTTAGATCACCCAACTGTGTTTTTCTATAAATGTTTATGACAGTTACATGCTACTTTTAGATGTCTTTTATCCTAATTGCCATCATTAAATTAACCACCAAACACTTTTTACTCATGAATGCTGCTCTTGTTTTATAGCATAAGTCATTTTTTTAGAGGTGCATCACCACTGCAGTTCTACATATGAATTTCACGCCTCTTTATGACTGCTCACTGCTATCCATTGCTATGTACCATGTGATCAAATGCTATATTCCAGTGTTGTTTATTGATTATATGCTGTACAAATATTGCGACCAAAAGCAAACTGGACTTTTTTTTGCACCAAGCAATTACAAAGTCAATGCAAACATGTGAATAGACATGTAGGCAAAACAGTCGCAAATGATTAGGAATACACAGATATATTGGTCATCAGCATTAGGCCAATACCAGCCTGGTTGTCTCCTGTTGGCTTTTCGCAAATAAGATTTGCCATTTGACAGATGGAAGCCCTGATGGCAGACCTTAAATACTTTAATACAGTTTTTTCTTTTTTTATTTCTCACTTTCCATGGCGCGAAATAGGGAAATAAATTACAACAATCAGAAAATAAAATCTGCATTCATAAGTATCAACCTAGAATTTCACAATCAGTGCCTTCATAGTGAACATACATACATAAATAAATAAATCTGTCTGTACAATTAACACCACGAAAAATGTAGAAAAGGCATATAAACTTATATTGGTTGTCTGTGGGCATGCAGAGATGATTCAGTTGAACAGAAACTGAAAATGGAGAGGGAAGAAGAGCTTTGTGATTTCTAAAAATGTACTGTTTGTAATATAATGTTTTTTGATCCTAGCTATTGCTTGTACTGTAGTACAAACCAAATCATCACTGGTTTTAGCTGCTTTCCCTTCCAAAAAGGGTTCTCCTATTGATTGTTAAAGGCAAATACTCACAAGTTGGGAAAAACTTCAAAAACACTTCAGTGATTTTACCATGGTGAAAATTGGCTTTGCATCAAATGTCTGTAATTAGCTCTATGCTACTGCTGTTTGGTTACCATATGGCACATTAAAACTACTGTTGCACTTGCATTCCGCTGGCATACATTATTCCCAAGCAGCAATAATGGCATACAGCAAAGAATCTACAAGTACAAGTACACAATTTTTTGTGACTCTTTGAATTTGCATATCGTTGATCATAATGTGATGTTTTTTAGGTTTCAAGTGCCTAGTACACCTTCCAAGACCTCATGTGCCATGTTTTTATAACCATAAAAGAAGAAATAATAAAAGGCTTACAGTCCTTTCTAAAAAACTCATTCAAGGCCAAACTTGTAGGACTAAGGGAGGTGCCCCGTATTCTCAGGGCTTTTCAGGAAATTCCTGTTCAGAACGTAGCACCTGAACACCTGTTTCATTAAACCACTGCATAACCTGTCAGTGACTGAATTCTCTTCAGAGACATCCGCTGAAACCCACAGGGACAGAATATGAGTCATGCCATAGCAAGTAAAGGAATGTCTTCCCAGGAGATTAATGCGCCGCCTTTGACACAGTCACCACTTTGAGCTCGCCTGAACGCCACTCTGGGTTTACCCAACTAATAGCAGGTTGTTTAATTAAATTCATTGTTTGATTAAAATCCAGTTTGAAAAAACTGTGTAAAATCAGTGGATTTGTTGCATCCTGATGTAGCCATCACCACAGTCCTCCAGGTTCTCAGAATACAATTTAATATGGAAAATAATGATTGATCGGGCGGTGGAAATCTCCCAAAATGTCAGTCAATACTCCTCTCTCCTCCACCACCCATGCCTTACCTCAACCCCTATGCCCTACCCCAACTCTCCTCCTCCTTCTGCAACTTTGCTTGGCATTCCCCGTTGGCCTTTAGCACAGTTGGCAAGGACTTTCATCTTCTTCGTCCACTGCCTCCTCCTCCTCTTCCTCCTCCTCCTCGCTGCTCTTTTGCCCTCTCATACACTGCTTTAGTCTCAAACCTTCTCTGCCCAGTAAAACAGAAAAGGTGATGAAAGATGTTTTTTCATGAAGCAGAGTTTGGTAGTTATTCTAAAGTTAGGCTGACTTTTACACCTAAGAGTTTTTGCTCAAACTCCTCAGAAAGTGAAATATTTGTTTAATCCAGCATGTACCTTAAACGATGACTTGACGTTTTCCTCAGTTTTTGCATGCTCCACAATACACTCTGCTGTAGGGACTTAATATATTCGCTGTGATTTGTATAAACTCCTCCGAGAGCTTGGACCAAGCTGTTCAAACCAGGCCAACAGGTATCATTTATCTTGGAAAGTGTAGCCTTTCCCATGCAAAATGAACCTTGGGATTGTTAACTTCTCAGAAGGTGTCAGGGTGTCGTAACAGACTAATGAGGCATGAAGAGTTCAATCAAACGGATTAAAATGCAGCTGACAGGGTTGGCATTTAGTGATCCTCCAGCACTTACATCAGGCAGTGTGTACGTGTTTGCACTTGGGGATCTTCTCTCTTGAATGCCACTTCAGCTTTGATCTGCTAAGCTATTCGCCATACGCTATTCCCCTATTGTTTCCCTTGATCTTCAGTAGTTTTTTCCTTTCCATTAAAGCTGCGTAGATGAGGTAGAAAGCACTCAGCCCTCAAGAAAACTGCTGTCACTTTTCATATCCAGTTGAGTGAGCATGGACTTTGTTTTGTGCAGGGGCTTCTTGGTCACGTTCTTGTATAATCACACTATTTGTTCGCTCATTAGAACTACATCTTCTCCCTTCTTCAGATATGAAGCTGTATTCAACCATGCCCTCCTTCCTTCACCACCTTGTCACCTGTCACTTCTCGTCACCCCCCCCACCACCACCACCACCCTCCAGTCATTTCAGACTCTGAGATGAACGGCAGACCAAGCACAGAAACCTTTAGTGAGGAGGGAAATGCATGTGTGTTTGGAGGTGGGAGAAAAATCAAACCGGCTGCCTTTTCTCAATGAGCTTCAAAGAGCTGTCACATCAGAGAAGCCAGGCTGCACACTTCGTACACTCTCGTCTGTCTGCAAATTCACTCACTCAACATGCTCACATATACACATACGCTATCTCACACGCTCAGACACACATCAAGGCTGCTTTCCCCGGCCGTCCTCGTCTGTGCTCTCTTTGAATGCCTCGGTCTCTCTCTCCCTCACTGCTGAATCACATTTTCTGCTGTGCATCGTCACTACAAAAGGAACCCGTTGAACCCACCGTCTCTCTCCCTCACTGTCCCTTCACACTGTCTTAGAGTCTGTGCAATAACACTTTCTAGTCTCAGGTGGTCTGTCATCACCGGCTCCTCTGGGTAATGCAGTGAGCGCTCGACTGAGTGCCGCAGGCGAGGGCATCCTGAAGTGATTGAGCAAATAAATATCTTTGCACTCCCAGTCTGGCACAGTTGCTCAAATGCAATCAATTTAGTCCTGGAATTGTGTAGCAGACAGTGTTTTGGGACCTTGAAAAGGCCATTTCCAGCTTTTGTTTGCAAGTGCAGCTCTGTGTGTGTGTGGCTGAGAGGGTGTTTGAGCAAAAGAGGGAGGAACAGATAGGCAGTGTGGCAGGGTGATGTTTGTGTATCGCCACAGCACAATACGGCTTGTCAGGCAAGTGGCATTCTTTTTGCTTCTCCGCTTTGTCCTCATTCACCAGTGTTGTCCAATTTTCTGTCATACAGAATGCAAATACTTCATCTCCTTTCAGAGAGATGTTCTGTTTTCTGTGAAAAGTCCCCCAAAAGAAGTCATACACCGAGACCTGCCTGGCTTATTATACAGAGCACTACTTTTATTTAGCAGGAGCCAAGCTTGGGGGAACTTGTCTTTATGGCCCCAAAAAGAGCCAAGTCAGCTGTGCTAGTTTACCATTCAGCTTGGCAAGTAAAGGAAAAGACAAACAACCTGACTTGAAACCTTAATTTTCCAAAAGGACAATGACAGAAAGACCTGAAAGTATCCCATATGCTAAATTTATGAAAGTAAACAAGTTAAACTGAGCAGCAGAGGCAGAATGTAAAGATGATGTCATCCTGAGTCAAATCCAGGAGCTGCTCTTCAGACTATAAATAATGAAATGGCTCTAACAGCAGTCATTGTAATTTTTACTTGGATATGGGCACACTTTACCATCTGTGTGCTCATCATCCAGATGAAACTCATTTACATGGAAAACCTCAAACACAAATTCTATGAACCCACAAAGTTAATCTAATTTAATCGGTGTCAGTGGACCACATCCAAAACATGTTCTCTAATGATGTCAGACTCTGTTTTCTCGCTGACATAGTTGTGTGTATTTTCAGATACATGCTTGTGTATTTCATTTTAAGTGACTTATTTTAAGGATATATTTTCTGTTTAAAAATTGTAAGGTTATGAGCATTTGTCTACCTCCACTATTGGTTTGTTTTGCCACAATCAAACTGAAAGGTCATTGTAGCATTTATGATCACACGACACTGTCTTTACAGCTAAATCCACTTTTTTTCTTTTTTTTCCTCCTGTGTCTTCCATCTTCCGTGAAATATAAAAAGGCTTTTGTGTACCCCCAATCCAATTTTTTCAAACTGTATAAGATTATACCCATATTATGTTGACTGAACATCTGCCAATCCACCAGGAAGTAGGCCTATGTGTTTTCATAACTAAGACTCAGTTTAATAAGTGCTATAGACTAGTCCATGGTGACTTTCTCATAAATGCAGGAGCTTCTTCATCAGTTAAGACCAAAAAAAAGACAAATATATCACCCAGCCATACTCAGAATTGTTTTCTTTTATCTGATATTGAAGTTGACAGTAACAAATGTTTTTTGAAAATCATGTTGTGAGATTGTAAATCTAGTTTGTTCTGTGTTCATTTTCCAGGCTCAGTGCTGGACGTGATCAAGCATATCATCTCACGAGGCGAGCACAAGACGGGCGTCCTGGATGAAGCGAGCATAGCCACAGTGTTGAAAGATGTCCTTGAAGGCCTGGAATACCTCCACAAGAACGGACAGATCCACAGGTAACAGGGCTCCTGCCCCTTTGTACAGGTACACTGATAAAACTGACAGAGCACTTTCCTTTAACGCTCAGTGCACAAGCATTATCAAATCTCACCTTGAGGTTTATGAATCAAACATTTAGCTCCACCCCCTGCACTCTCCTCCATGTTTCTCAGCAAATAAATGTTGGTCTCCCACCTTGGTCACATGAGACTCTGTGCTCTTGTTGACACATTTTGTTTACACATTGATACAGATGCAGTACACTTTTCTTCATGCCTGACCATAAATGTCCACTTTAGAAGAGAATAATGCATGAAAACTACAACAATTAATCAATTAAGTCCTCTTGGGGAAGAAGATATAGAGTTATTTCAATAAAATTGTTTTTCAAATGATTTTTTAGATTTTTAAAGTGATTATTTTCTTTCTGCCTTTGTCTTGACTGTACGTCTTTGACAATAAATTATATATCCTTAGGTTTTAGAGGGCTGCTTGACATCAAGGAAATGCCATTTGCAGACAGCCACTTTCTCTTTTAAAGGTCAGAGGCATTCATTTAGATGTGTGGAGATGAGTCAGGGTACTCCACCAACAGAACTGCGACATGTGCAAGACAAGAACCACTGACAATGTTTTTTGTGCTAATGAATCATTATTCTTTCTCATTGTAGACATACTTTGTGTTGTCAGTGTATTATAAGCCATCAGTGCTTGTTTTAATCAAACTGCAACAATGGTGAGTTTAAAAGATCCGTAAGTAGTTTAATACTTCCATGCTGATAATCTTTAAGAGGTACTGAATGAATATGTATTAGTGGAATGTGTCAATGGCAGATTTGCGTGCCACAGGAAATGTGATCCTGAAAGCTCCCCTCTAAGCTAGTTCAAGTCCAGGTTAAGTCCCTGCACTCAAGCTGTTACAATGAACCCAGTTGACACGGTGGCTGAAGAGGCCATTACTCTACCTTCCCTTTATTTAATATTCAAGACTCACTTTTTCTTCTATCTCCTCTTTTTTGCCCCCCGCCCCCCATTGATAAACATACATTCTAGGACAGCAACATGTGTAAATAATACATGGCTTTTTACTTGATAAAATGCTCACTGAAACTGAGAGACTGGATTGAAGGCCTTAATCATGTGATTTAATGAGGGATTTTTTTGTGCTTGAAAATGCAGATGAAACTAACATTGATATCATGAGCTCATTAAGGCACTAATTAGAACATAACGTGCTGCACACTTTTAATCCCCTTTGGCCAAATTTAGTGTAAGATTCTGTTGAAAGTTACTGCCCTAAAATTTAGATTAGATTGCTTTTGTGTAAAACTTAATACATATATGTGTATATTTGACAGTACTCAGATATTATGGTCGTGGAAAAAATTATTAGACCATCAAAAGTCATCAGAAACAATGGTTATGTAATCAAGTACTAACTCCTGTGTGTGTATCATGTGACTAAAACAGACAGAAAACATGGAATGTCTAAAAGCACTGTTTTTGTCAGTACAGTGCCATAGCTATTGATGTAAAAACTGAAGTGATTTTAGTTTTTATCAAGAAAACATGGAAAATAGATAGATATCAGCTCTGAAATTAAACTACTATGAGCTATTTTTGTTGTTTTCATTATATTTGTCCAAACAAATGTAC
>JAPTMW010000014.1:21126721-21138741 GCA_029822955.1 Ostorhinchus angustatus | reverse complement strand
AAAGCGTCTACTGACCTAAACTGTTTCATTCCTCTTGATCCACTAGTTTTATCAATCCATGTAAAAAAAAAAAAAAATAGGTGTAAAATGCAGTTTGTCATCTTTTCATAGTTTCATGACGTTAAGAGACTCCATAGTGAACGTGGAAACACCATCATCTTCTGCAACACTGATTCACCAGTAAAACCCCTGAAGTTTGACAAATGACTTCGGATGTGGATGCTTATTTTATGTTTGGATATATTTTGCTGAAAAAGTCACTTTTTCTCTTTTTCAGTTTTCTCTGTTTTTGATTTAACCCTCCACTTTAATTTGCGCTTTTTATGAACATCTACATGATGAGTGAATTAAATATAATAAAATACCTCATTTTCACAGAACAAAAGCAAAATACAGAGAATAATTAGGATAACTGTTGATAAATTGCCTAAGAAAGGTTAAAACAGAGAGAAAAATACATTTGAGAACTGCCACAAAAGTAGTCTGATTCTTAATGCAGTATATCCCAAATACATGAGTGTCCAAATACTTTATTCCACCACTGTGGATCGGACTGTCTGTGGATGATTTATGGTTTTTGGTTGAGAGGCAGCCTAACTTCTGGGTACGTGGTGACCTGATACGAGGCCGGGCTGATCACGGCTGGAGCTGTGGAAAAGGTGGTGGTTTGTGGCGTAGTAGTGACAACCGTGGAGGTTTTGGTGGAGTAAAACCTGTTCCCTCGGTTATCCGTCCTCTCGTAGTTCTCCGTGACTGTTTTGGTGCCTGTGATTCTGTTCCCGTCTTGGTCAGTCTGCACCTCCAGGACGCTGAGCTCCCGCTTTGGGTTAAGTGGGCTACAAGTGGGCTGTTTTTGGCCCCCTTTCCTGGGGTCCATTTTTCTGTGTGGCGCGGGGCTGTTGCACTTCAGGGTTTTTGTCGTTCTGAACTTTTCCTCTGCCTTCGGGCTGTGCTGACACGTCGGGCAGACTGCGGTCTCTGCTGGAAACACATCTGTTTTGTCGCTCTTCCTGGCGGCCGACTCGATGCAGATGAAAGCAGGTGAAGATAAAGGACTTACTCGTTGTTTTGCAGCCATATTTTCAGTGTTTGGTCCCTGGCCAGTTGGCTGAGCTGTGTTTCCTTGCGTCGTAGGCTGTGTTGTCTTCGTTCTGCTTGATTCAATGCTAATTGTGCTAATATTCCCAGAGGAAGGGGATCCTTGCACCGTCCCTAAGGACTCTTTGAACAGGCAGGATAAACCAGCAATATCTGATTCAGATTTCAGAGTAGAGACAGAATACAGAGCCTTCTTTATGGTTTCTTCAATGTCTATGAGTCTGGCTAAAGTCTGCTCCTTTAGGGTCATGATTTCCTCACTGGCTCGCTCCAGATCCCCAAACACATGCGCCATGGAGGACTTACCTTCAGTGTTTTCCTTGGGTAGTGGTGACTTCCCTTCCTCTCGCTGTTGCGCTTTCATCATTTTTTGTTTCTTTTTGTCAGAGTTGACAATCCAGTCGGGGACATTCTCGAAGACTTTCCTCAGAGACCGTACATCAACCTCACTCGTGTCCTGCTCAATTTCCTCAACCCGACTGAGGATGCTCTGCAGTTCCTCCTGCTTTCGCAAGTTGTCAAATATTTCCATCGCGGCTGTTGTGTTTCCTCTCATGATCTCATCCATGTGAACTGACAGCCGCTGTCTGCGCTCATCCTCCGTCTCGTGTCTGACTTTCTTCTCCCTCATTTCAACTTTCCTGTCTTGTTTATTTTCCTTTTTATCCTTGTCATTGCTGTCAGATATCTGTCCACAGGTTTTGGGTTTATTAGAGGATGTAACTGTTAGTGTTTGTTGTGATTCTACATTTACATTTGCTTGAACAGTGGGTGAATTTTCTTCTCCTGACGTTTGTTTCAAGCTTTTGTTGTCCGGTAGGGCAATTTTTACTCTCTTTGGCTTTACAGGTGCTTTTTTACCTCCAAATTTCTTGCGTGCTTCATGAAAATCTACATGGCTCTCATCTGTTTCATTCATATTCTCTTTGACTGGGATAAGCTGATTTATCTTCTCTTCTGCTCTGGCATTTACAGCCTCTTGTTGATTACGCTCATCTGCATTGCTGCTTTTGAAGTTGATAGGTGACGCTTTAACTTCAGCGTTTTGTGAAATTTCAATAAGATAGGTACTCGACCGAGTCACTGAATCTGACCCTGAGTCTGCGTCACCGGTCGTCTTGGACACCTCGTGTTTGTTATCAGATGGTTTTGCTGCTGTTTCCACTGCTTGAGGATCTGTTTCTTCTGTTTGCTGTTTTTTCACTTCAGGTTGTATGCTGTTTGTTTTTATTACCCCAGGATATTCTGGGTTGTTTAGTGGATTTTCTCTCTGTTTCACCTGTAAATGCTCAGGTTTTGGAGGTATTGCAGGTTTTGGACCAAGAGGCCTTTTGCTTTTCTCTATAGCAGCACACATATCTGACTTATTCTGGGTTTCACTTTGGAATTCCTCGAGAGACCCTACTTTTGCCGCTTTTACTTCCTCTGTGACCTTCTCATGAGTCACAGTACATAATCCAGTGTCTATAGCTTTAACAGATGATTCATCCACACTGTGTGATTTTTCTCTGTGAGGTTTGGAGTTTCTGTAGATCATAGCGGCTCTAAAATCTCCTCTACTCACATTAATGTTGGATCTCCCCAGGGAATCCAAGGCTGCTTGAAGTTTCCCATGCAGATTGACCTCCTCAGCTTCTTCTTCAGCAGGGTTAGGTTTTAGATTTTTTGTTGATACCGTAGCGGCTAAAAACTCTGGCTCCTGGACCATCTCAGTGCCACTTTTGTTCCAGGAATCATCTTCAAATTGCATTTCTTTGTGGCACGCCTCTGTAGTCACCTGTCTGCAGTCTAATTTATGCTCTGCAGATACACTGGCAGTTGATGGACGTTCATGAGATTCATCCCACCTTCTTTTAACGCACAAGTCCTCTTTGCGGTGGCTCCCTTGAGGTAAATCTGCATCTGTTCTTACAGGTGTACTGGAGTTCACATCACATGTAACTGAGACAATATTTTTCTCGGACGAGTCTTGACTTGACTGAAGTTTTTCTTGTTTTTCTTGTAATGAATGATAAATAGATTTGGCCTCAACCGTGGCTTGTTGGAGGTTATGGATTGCAGTTTGAAGGCTGGCGATTTCCTCACAGTCATCTACCACCTCCACTACTTCAGCTTGGTGGATGAGATCGTCCTCCTGTGCATCAAATGGCAGATACGAATGATGTGAAACACTGAAATCACACACATCATCCTGCGTTTGGGAGCCGTGCCGCCTGGTGTTCTTGAGCTGTTCATGAGCAAATACATCAACTTTGCATTCCGTTGAGGATTCACTCTTTCTGTGTTGTACATTTTGACCTGCAGATGCTTTGGAAACATTCTTTGACAGTACAAGGTTTTTACAGATACTTTGCTTTGGTGGTGTTTGACTCTGATCTACAGAGAATATGTTTTTCAGTCTTTTAACATCCACTGGCACATACTCTGTCGTACTTTCCTCTGCGTCATCACTTCTCTGTTCATGATGAATCGTTGTGTTTCCTTCAGCCAAAGCGTGGCTTGAGGGTAATTCTTCATCTCCTACTGTTGCCTCGGCTTGGAGACTTTTCAAATACTCTAAATCGCCCTTTTCGATACAACTCTTGAACAATTTCACGTTACCTTTTACCGCGATGTCAGGCCTTGCAGGTGCTGAGCAGATTTGTTCTTGAGAGGTTTCTAGAAGGCAGTTTATGGTTGATTCAACAATGCCATGTCTCACTCCTTGGTTTTGCGTTTCAGTCGTGTCAGCTCTCTTTGTCTCAGGCTCGTCATAATCTGCAGCAATCTGTTGCGGAGGACAATAACTTTTTATATCCTCCTCATCAACGTAATTGTAGAGAGAGTACACCATGACTTCTGCACATCTGTTCGCCTCCTCCTGAATGATCACTCCTTTCCTTAGAGAGTTGTCTTGATTGAGAATATCCTCAATGAGCTGAACCACATTGGCAGTTTTAAACTCTGTGTCTTGGCTGGCAGCGTACTGATGCTGATTCACAGGAGCGTTTACTACCATTGTTGCCATCCCTCCTTTACTATCCTCCTTTAAGTAAATGATCTGAGGCTTTATGTTTGCCCGGGGTAGCAACTGGAGTATTAAGTTTTGTGCACCGCCTTCTGCCAGCTCATTGTACATAATCTCAGGCCCCTTATTTGTTAGAATGAATTTAGCCTTTTTAGCTATCATTGTCTCATTCACTTCAATGATTGAGCCACTTGAATGAATAGCATTAGCATGATAAAGGAATTTCAGCGTTTCCTTAATATTCTCCACCATCGTCTCTATTTCGTCCTTGTTCTGCTGCCTAATTTTGTCAAATGGCATCGATTCAAACAGATGGGCTCTGTTCTTGACATTGGCTGCCTGATAGTCCTCAGCTACCGCGCCGTCTCCTGCTGGGATTTTGGATTTGTCTGTTTGCAGATACGAATGCTCTTTTTCTACGTTCGTCGAGATAAAAGGGTTATGTTGGAAAAGAGCCGCACTCGTTTTAATTGTTTCTCCAAATATTTCTACCTCAGGACGGCTTCCAAACTCGTCCTCAGTAGGAGCGTGTCTCCATCCGCAAAACACGTCATCAGCGCTTTTACCGACAATGTGATCGCACGGCCCTTGTTTACGTGCAGGATCTGTTGCATCAGTGCGGATGCTTTTGCTTTTGCTCTGTCCTTTATCGCTGACACACATAGAATCCTGTTTTTTCTCTTGCGCTGTCCCTGTCTCATCCCCATAAATAGAAGCTTTACCCTGGAGCTTGTTGTCTGGATTTGGCCGTGACGTCTTCATGGACTGACCCTCAAATATCCTCCTAGTAGACCGAACATCTATTCTTATCTCCTCCTCCTTGCACTCTTTATCAGGATCCGGTGCTTTTTCAGCCTCCATAACCCCTTTAACACCCTCAAACACAGCTGATGTTTTACCGGCATTTCCTCTTTGCTCCATCCCCTCTGCCATGTGCACGTTAGTGGCGTAAGAAGACACTTTTTTAGACATGGCACAGGTCTCAAATATCAAGCGTCTTGAGAGGACTTCTCCTTCGTATCCAGTTTCAGCAGCTGTCACCCCAGTCTCCGAGCTCAAAACCTCAGCGAGCTCCTCATCCACAACTTCGTCTAACATCTTTAGCTCTGGGTGGGTGTGCTTTAGGAGCCGTCTCAGCTCTGATTTTTGCCGTTGCTGGTGTAACTTTTCGATGGAAGGCTGGGATTGCATGAATGGTTGAGGCGACGCTTTGCCAGGATCTTCTACTCCTGGTTGATGTCTAGATGAGGGAGGTGGTAGGAGGTCTCTGCTTTGTTGGGAGACTTCTGCCATCTTAAGAGAACAAAATAATACTCTCATCATCGAGACTTTTGAGAGAGCAGTGACACCCATGCTCCAGAAAGTGCAAATATGCTCACAGGAACACAGTCCATCCATGCCGGGTGTTTGTTTTCCACATGTCAGATGTCAGTGGGTTAGCCGAACTCCAAAACAACAAGCAAATTCAGTCACAAATGGAAAAGTCAGTACGAGAGCTGTCATGATACAGCGGAAAATGTCTGTTACAGTGACATTGCAAATCCAAAAAACCATGCAGCGTGCATCATTGTGAGAGTCGGCTTTACCTTTGTTAGCTTTGTCCTTTTTCCCAGTTCAGCTGACCGCTCCAGTGCCTGAATGGAAACAATAATTTACAGAAAATCAGAACAACCATAATTGAGAAAAGCCACTTATATAATGTGTTTAATGGTAATTTCTCAATCAAATACCTGCTGTGTGGTTGTGTAATCAATGTTTATCTTTACATAAAGAATTGTGCCATTTAATAAGTTCATTGTGTCAAACTTATTGACGATAACACATGTACTTAAGTTTGTTTTGCTTGAGAGAAATAATAGAGATCAAATACTGTATTTTATGCACTTAACCCATAAAGACCCGGTGCTACTTTTTATGCCAGTTCCCAAATGAATTTTTCTCTTTATTTTAACCGTTATTAAGTCATTTATCACCATTTATTATAATGCTATGCTTTGTATTTTGTGCTTTTTTGTGATAATCATGTATTTTCCTATATTTAATTGATCATGTAGATGTTCATAAAAGCTCAGAGTAAAGTTGCGCGTTATAAAAAACTTTTTCAACAACATCTCTCATTAACTAAATATAAATAAAGTATCTCCATCCACTGTCATTGATCCAACTCCATGGGTTTTACTGGTGAATCAATGTTGTAGAAGATAATGGTGTTTCCATGGTAACTACAGAGCCTCTGAACATCCAAATGGGTCATATCTGATGACCATGAAACGACAACGAACTGCATTTTACACCAATTATTTACATGTATTGATAGAATTAGGAGGTATTAAACAGTTTAGATCAGTGGATGGTTTGTGTCACCGGTGGCTTTTTGGGTCTTTATGGGTTAAGTATGTGTTTTATTTTTGTATTTATTGTTATTTTGTACATATTCTAACACAATATCTGCAGTGTTTTGTCCTTATGCTTTGTTGTTAATGCTTTCAGGGGGATTAGCAATGATTTCTTTTATTTTACATCATAATTTGCCTTTTGAACTTCCACACTGACTTCAGTCCACATGGATGGGACAAAGACACGCACCGCTTGGATACAGCAATATAAGATCTCACAAGACAAATCAGACACGAGATGGAAACTTGACTACAAAGAAAAGGTGCAGCTGTCTATTTAATGAGATGTTCACTATGTGGAGGACTAATACTGACACGGATGGTGTCGGCTTAGCACATAAACAGCTGCTATAAATGTGGAAGACTCTTTACTTTTACCTTTTGTCAACATCTCAGTACTTCTAGTTTTATCAGAGCTTTTTTTTTCTTTTTTTTTTTTACACATCTGTACTTGTATATTGTCAACGCCTCTAATTAACACCCACAGCATACAGTCAGGATTAGAAAGACAGAATGCACTGACGTTACCTGGCTCTTGTTTGGTTCCTGAGATGTCAGCTTCGACAAATAAAGAGCAGATATCGCTTTTACAGACACTTTCTCCTTCGTTTGGACAAAGTAGCTGTCTCTGAAATCTGCAATCGACCTCCTCTTTTCATCTGCAGGGACACAGCATTTTTACATCTGTTGAATTTTCTTTACTTATGTTGCAATTATACGTCATTTTCTGTTCGTCAGCAGTTACATATTGCTCAAATACAGCATATTGTGCTTTTTTAGAGTATAGTAAAGAGCCCGTGTTGGTTCCACGCGGCTGATTTTTGTTGTGTGTTTATACATAACAAGTTTGGTCTACTCTTAGGACACTTTCTAAGCTGATATTTAACAGCTGTCATGTGATCAGGTTATAAATGAACCACTTGTGGCAGAGAGGGAGAGATATCTGACTCCACTGACACACATACTGTGAGTTAAAAGGATAGGTAAGTAAGTCATTGCAGCTCGAGTTGACTAAGCACTGAGGAGAAAAGTAAACATACATAAATTATTGGCTAAGTTGGCGTAACTAATGAACAGTTTAGTAGCTTTAGTAGCTGTCGATCAGAAGAAATCAAGCAAAACAAACAGGTAGACATGTTAATATAAGGGGAGAATTGTAGATTTTGTGTAAATTAGAATATAGCCTATAAAATTTCCCATAATAGCGTAAATGTATCAATCACTAGGCTTTTATAATAGATTAAAAATGTAAAACGAAGCATTATAGTTTGATGTGCTGAGTGTTTTCCAGACAAACAGAACACACATCAGTACTCACAGATAATCAGCAGCTCCCTCTTCCTCGTCTCCTGCCTTTACTCTTATTTTCTGACTGTATCTGGTCTAATTTCCTGGTGGTTTGTGTCTGGTCATGGAGCCTCTGCTGCTCTCCTTCGCTGCCTAACTCAGTCTCATTCCTGCCTCAGTGACAGCTGACCCCTTCACCCTCCTCCACTTATTCAGGACTTGGTGTATGCACGCTATTTCCGTCCTGCTCCGGAGTGGACCACTACACACCCACACCAGGTTGAGTCAATCACGGCCTCTTGCAAAGTCACTGTGCTGATATTCATCTCCGTTTCACCTCTTCCCTTTCATTCATGCCGTTCGGTCTGAGTCAGAGGCTCAGAGACGGCTCTCCAGGGAAGGTTAACCAGTGGAGCTGCCGGCTTGTTTTGTTTTTTATCAGAGAATTCAGACAGAAACGTTTAATGTATTTGTATTTGCCGGTTAAATATTCTATAATTTTTTGTAATGAAACTTCATAGAAAGTCCAACGCTGGAAAAAATCTAAATCTTACCAAGTGGATTTTTCTCATTTCTAGTCCAAATATCTCATCATGTTTAAAATAAGACATAATCACCTAAAGAGTAACTTTTCAGTGAGATATACAGTAAGAACTTATTTTTATTTCAAGAAATTTTACCAAGATCATTTTCACTTGTTCCATTGGTAGATTTTTTGCTTGAATTAAGCAAAAAAAAAAAAATCTTGAATAAAGCAAAAAAAAAAAAAAAAATCTGCCAATGGAACAAGTGAAAATTATCATGTTAAGATTTCTTGAAATAAGATTTTCCAGATCTATTGTCTAAAGTTAAGTTCTTATATCTCACTGAAAAGTTACTCTTTAGTTGATTATGTCTTATTTTAAGTGTAATGAGATATTTTGACCAGAAATGAGAAAAATACACTTGGTAAGATTTAAATTTTTTCCAGTGAATGTAATTCTGTATTAACCCATAAAGACCCAGTGCGAAAGTGAATTTTTCCTCTGTATTTAATCTTTAAGTGATTTATCACCATTTATTGTAATATTATCCTCTATATTTTGTGTTTTTTCAATGAAAATCACGTATTTTCCTATATTTAATTTACCGATCATGTAAATATTCCAAAAAAGCTCAAAGTAAATTCAACGTTTATTAAATCAGAAACAGAGAAAACTGAAAAAAGTGGACTTTTTCAATAAAATGCGTCATTAACTGAACATAAACCAAGTATCTCCGTGTACTATCAGTGATCGAACTCCATGGGTTTTACTGATGAATTAATGTTGTAGAAGATGACGGTGTTTCCATGGTAACTAGAGCCTCTGAACGTCCAAATGGGTCATATCTGATGACCATGAAAAGATGACAAACTGCATTATTTACATGTATTAATGGATCAACAGGTATTAAACCTTTAACATCAGTAGATGCTTTTGGTCGACGGTGGATGTTTGGGTCTTTATGGGTTAAATATAGTGGAAATAGAATTATGTGTGCTTAACATCATACTTCATACAACATCTATATTACAATGATAATGTTTAGGTGCATTTTGTTTCGCTTTACTCTAAAATAAAGAATATCAGGTACTTACCAGCTTGAGTAGCTGCAAGTTTTTCAAAATCAATACCCGCTATTGTTTTTCTTCTCTCTGCCCTGGTTTGATTCACCACCTACAATAGATAAAATAAAGTGCTCCTTGTCTGTCTCTGTGGTACATTGATAAATGCTTGTAGATGTTTGGTTTATGGTGTTTGTAGTGATTTGATTTGATAGATTTGTTCATTTACCTTCTGAATAGGACGGTCATGTTTTGCTTTAATGTCAGTGTCATTGTCTGGAGCGTCAACAGTCATGTGGGTCTTCACTTCCCCCGCAGCGTTTGTTTCCTCAGTCTCTCCGTTCATCATAGCTGTGATGTCTGCTCTCTTGGAGAACGAGGTGAAGTTTGCAGCTTTAAAACCCGTCTTCGGTTTGGTTTGTGTGACGGCGTTGGACTCAAACATGGACCTCAGGGTTAAAATGGTGGAGCTGTTCTGAAGGTTTCCCATTGACTTACTGCGGGTTAAATTGGTCTTAACTTGTCTCATTTCATTTCTCTTCATCAAAAACTCCTCACGACTCATTTCATTCTCCAGCAGGTCATTCACATTCGGAGGAGGATGAGTTATCTAACGATGAACAGAAATAAAAATGGTAGCTCATGTTTGCCTGCAGCTGCGATGTTTCTTTCTCGCAGAAGTTGCTTTGTGTCTGAATGTGTCAGCGGCTCAAAATGGCACAGTGGAAACAACTCTTATCAAGTTTACCTGTTTTAGCTCCTCTTTCAGCTTCACTTCACCGTTCACTCTTGCTGATGCTTGAATGTGTTGCTTTACTTCGACTACAGTTTGATATCTGTTGCACATAAAAAAAGAATAAAAAAAAAACAAACATATTTTATTACCAGTATGCACACAGGGCTGGATTTCATGGCGGAAAATCAATCAATCATATTCACAATACATACACAAATCACTATTTCTTTTAGTTTAAAGGCTGAATTCTGGTCCTGAGTGAAAGTTAAAGAAACCAGATGATTTTCTGTGGTTTGGAAATATCTATAAAAGGCATAAAAGATGGTAAAACATAGCGACGTAAAAGATGTAAAACACAAAAAATGTAAGATGAAAATGATGTAAAAGATGCAAAAAATGATAATGTAAAAGAAAAACGTATCAAGAGCGAAGTGATGAAAATGATGCCAAAAAAGGACAAAAAGATGAAAATAATCTAAAGAAAGTAAAAAAGAAACACGTGAACAACCTTGAATTTCTCAAGAAACAAACTTTTGACAGTATTATGCCGCAGCTTCTCTACATTACAATTTACAGATGGCACCGAATCTACAAAGGCACAAAATACAATAAAAGGCAGAATATTGTTAAAATTACATTTACTTCTCTTACATTTCACGTTGTTTAGATTTGTTCATGGTATTCACATTTTTGAGAAAAGCGAGTTTGTAAATGTACACATCGTTGTCAGTATTTGTAGGTTATTGTGATAATACTAGTGCGTTGACCTGTGGGGATCTGCGGGTTCTAGATCTGATAGTTTTTATGCTGTTGTGTATTCCTGCGTGCTGTACCGTATTTGTCCAGCAGTCACCGCCAAATCATTCTGGCCATAGCAGTATAACTGTAATGCTATTGTATTCCAAAATGACTAATATCTCCCAAAATATTGGTCCTATCAACATGCTGTTTTCACTAGTCTGTTCCTTGATGAAAAATACATTAGTTTGCCAAATTGCAGCAGTCAACTCTTTGCGGATTTTGTGTGAATCCCCGGACACACACACATGCACACAGAGGCCACTTGGCTTTTATAATATAGATTTGACTAGTTCAACCCACTTGAGACCAAAGGGCCCCTAAACTTAACCCATTAAGACCCAATTTGACTTTTTTGGTAGATTCCAAATTAATTTTTTTCTCATTTTAACTTTTCTTAAGTGATTTATCATCATTTATTGTAATAATAGTGCTTTGTATTTTGTGAATTTTCAGAGAATATCGAGTATTTTCTTATATTTAATTCACTGTTCATGTAGATGTTCATAAAAGTTCAGATTAAAGTTTAGGGTGATTATATCTGAAACAGAAAGCTGAAGAAAAACTGACTTTTTCAGCAATAACCGAACATAAACCAAGTGTCTCCATCCACTGTCATTGATCCAACTCCATAGATTTTACTGGTGAATCAATGTTGTAGAAGATGATGTTTCCACGGTAACGACGCAGCCTCTGAACGTCCAAATGGGTCATATCTGATGACCACGAAAAGACGACAAATTGCATTTTACACCCAATTATTTGCATGTATCGATAGGATTAATGGATCAACAGATATTAAAGAGTTTAGATCAGTAGATGTGTTTTGGTCGACAGTGGATGTTTGGGTCTTTATGGGTTAAATGGTTGTTAATCTTAAGTGTAATTTATACATTTCATAAATTTATCCCAAAATATTGTAGTAAGACAGAAATTACACTAAAGATTCAACAAGACTCCAAACACGTAGGAGACATAGCATGAGAATGAGGCGGTCTGACCTCTTATTCAACCGAACGAAAACATGCACACATTTTAGAAGTAACTTTTACCTGATGTTTAAAATGCTTTAAAAAGATGCATATCTGTAACTGGATTAAAATTATGGAATAA
>JAPTMW010000014.1:20943199-20959257 GCA_029822955.1 Ostorhinchus angustatus | reverse complement strand
TATCTTATCTTATCTTATCTTATCTTATCTTATCTTATCTTATCTTATCTTATCTTATCTTATCTTATCTTAAGTCATATTTTTGGCTAAATTCTGATATCTAACACTGCTGCTTCATTTTATGCAGATATAACAATTTACCCAAAAATATGACTTAAGTAATTATGCAATGGGGCTAACAATATGAAAAATGCATCTTTTTTCCTGAAAAATGCAAATAGTAACTTTATAATATATGGTGATAAATCACTTAAGAGAAAAGAAAGTCATCAGAAAATTAGTTTGAGGGTTAAACAACTCAAGGCTGTCATTGTAAATAAGAAAACCTTAACTGGTGAAATAAAGGTTATTCTACATTACAACTGTAATGCCCTAAAACATCTCCCTCTCTTAACCCATAAAACCCAAACAGCCACTGGTAACCAAAATCATCTACTCATCTGAAATGTTTAATAACTTCTGAACCCCTAAACCTATTAACATGTTGAAATAATTGGTGTAAAATGCAGTTTGTCATCTTTTTATGGTCATCAGATATGACCCATTTGGACGTTCAGAGGCTCCGTAGTTACCGTGGAAACACTGTCAGCTTCTATAACATTGATTCAATAGTCAAACCAATGGAGTTGGATCAATGACAGTGGATGGAGACGCTTGGTTTATGTTTAGTTATTGATATATTTGCTGGAAAAGTCACATTTTCATCAGTTTTCTCTGTTTCTGATATAATATCCCTTAACCTCGAACTGGGCTTTTATGAACATACATGATCAGAAATTAAATATAGGAAAATACCTGATTTTCACTGAAAAAATGCTACAACAAAAAAAAACACACACTCACAAAAAATAATATTATAATAAATAGTGATCAATCACTTAAATATAGAGAAAAAAAACTAGAACTGCCGCATAAGTAGCACTGGGTCTTTATGCTAAAAACCTGATATGTCTTTATTTTCTTTAATGTCGAAAAGCCTTTTGTTTCACATGCTATAACTGTAATATAATCTGCTTCTTCTGTAGGTCAAAAATAAATATTTAATCCCATAATGTTCATTTTCACTGCTCTCCACTTTATGGGATTGTTAAGAACTGAATGTAAACGCTGGCATGGAGCTAATTGCTACAACATCACAAATCACCCTTTATAGTGTTATGTACCAATTAAAATCACAGTCATGTAGCAGAAGTCGTGGCTGTGGCAGCTACTGACAGTATGATCTATATCACCAGCTGAGGCTCCTGTTGCATTGCTGGGGGGGGGGGGGACTCAACAATCTAATTTCAGTGCTTTCAACATCCCCATCTTGAAGTGACAAATTTATACCCGCCTCTTAGCAGTTTTCACACAGTAGATGCTGAAATTGACTTTCATATGATATTCTTTGTACATTAACAATTTACACATGGCTCTTTTTTGCAATGAGGTCAGAGACAGATAGGAATACAAGAGCCTGATCAGGAACATGCACACCAGAGAGAAGAAAACACGTGGGTTTATTAGGTCTCCAACAGAAAATGACAAGATCCCAGAGGGGGTTGTGGGAATCCTAAGCACTGCTGCACTATGGAATAGCACATTCATTCAGAACATATAGGAGAGAGAGAGAGAGAGAGAGAGAGAGGTAATGTGGTTAGAAATGAGCCATGTAGATGGTGAACCCCACCCTTCGAGCATGTCTACATTATTATGACATTATTATTATGACATAATTAAAAAGATATGGTAGTTGAGGAGATAAAAGCAGAATACACACTGCTTTTTTTGTTTGTTTTTTTCCTTTTTCAGTATTTTTGGGCAGATTAAACGCTCCTCTTAAAAGTGTATGAATTTGAATGTTATAATCACGTTGCTGATGATGACTGACCGACGCACATCCCTCTCCCCTCTGAGAGATGACGAATAAGAGCGGGTTTAGGTGTGAAGCAGTCTTAGAGGAGGAGGAGGGGGAGGAGGAGAAAGCAAACCACTGGCTGTGACAGTGACAGTTGCTTCTCTCCTCGGTTTCCCCCCCTTAGCTTCATCTTCATCTTCATCATCCTCATCAGCCTCAGCAGCAGCAGCAGCTTCAGCTTCATCAGCGGCAGAAACAGCGATCATAGACTGCGTGGAGAACAAATACGCGTCACGCGTCTTCAAGAGGCGCTCCACTCGAAGGGGAAGATGGGGAAATGGTACTTGCGGTTGACCAAATGTAGGGATCAAGAAATCACACAAAATCTTCATTTATGACACAAGCCTGCGTTTATGCATCCATAGGAACTATTTCAAGAGCAAAAGGTAAGACATTTGACTTTTTGCTTTCATGCGTCCACTTGGCACCATTACGCAAATGCATCAAAAGCCGCCTGAGAAACAGCTTAAAATTATTAATATTATTATTTATTTTATTTTTTTATTTTTTTTTATTTTTTTTTACAAAATACTAAATATATACTCTGACACATGTATCTTTATTCTAATGTTTGTCCAAGAAAGACAAATATTTTTTATCAATCATATCATCAAGTCTTGCAAATACAAACTCGAAAGATCATTTACCCGAAACAATAGGTTTTATAATCCTGTGATATATTTTTTTTGTCTCTTAAGCGATTTTTCTTTTGGGGGGGAAATATATTAAGTCATTATTGTACAGACTGTTCAGGCGCTCTCAGCATTACATTGATGCATTTGATTTCAGTCTTTCATGGCATACTTTTTTGGCTTTTGGGATGATATTTGCAACCCAAGCATCGAAATAACCACAATTTGTAATTAAAATGCAGAATCAAGTAGTTAGTGCAAAAGCAGGAACGACCCAAAGCTTGAGAAAAAGAGAGAACGCGAATAAGAGTATCTATCTGCCCCCTTGTGGTTTTAATTCATGCTGTGTCTTAAGGGATTTAGAGAATGAGAGTGGTTGTGTGCAAAAGAAACGAAAATACCTAATTTTATTGAAAAGTTAGAGTTAATATTCTTATTTACTGTGCAATGTTTAAATAGCATTTAGTAATTATCTATAAATCAAATATGCAAATTGCCAAAAACTACACACCAGAAAGCACCCCCCATTCAGCCCAATTTAACCCCTTCAGACATTCCTTTTTACAAGATTTGCTAATTTATGGTGTGTGGCTCCATTCATCCCATAAGTGGCCCACATTCATGTATCATTCCCTCTGTGGTTTCCTGTTATGTAATTTCATCCCCATCAGACTGCATCAGCCTCACAATGTTTGCTGCTTATATGAGCTTGCATGGGATATATAAAGAAGTAACACAACACCAGTGTAAGGCTGAGCAGAGTAAAAAGGTATGTGAGAAAGGAGTGAGAAGTGTGTTTTCCCCCTTGTGCACACATGTATGTGTGTGTTTGCATGGTTGTAGTTTGTGTTTGTGTGTGGAGGAGTGGGGGATGGACACAAAGCAAATGATGGATTATGCAAACATGAGCAATGTTTTGGAAAATATCTGCTTTAAACTAATAAAAGATGATAAGCAATCAGACTACAGTTCTCAGCAGTATTACAGTGTTATTTTACATGATAATGCTGAAATGATTCTCACTTCGTTTTTCAGATTTGACCCCTTTCAACACCTAGAAAAACATGGACGTATCTTCATCTTCACTACAGTACGGATCAAAAAAACGGGTTAAGATTCACCCAAACACAGTCACAGTTAAATATGCCACTCACTTCCCTCAGCCTGGTGATGAAGGCTATGATGATGCACCCTCTTTTGAGGAATTTGGCGCCTTTGCAGAAGCTAATGTTGGAAAGAGACTTGTCTCGGACAGTAAAGGGGGCAGGACTTTCTTTGGAACCATGGAGACGCAGCCTAAGCAGCCAAGTGTGCAGAGGGACAAGGGAGTTGAAAGCCAGCTGGCCAGCTTTGGTGAGGCGAATGTGTTGGCCTCCAGAGTCACCTGGATGGCCTTGTTTGGGGCAGCGGTGGCTCACGGTTGTGTGGCACTGATCACCCGTTTAGCCGCTGACCGCTCGAAAGTGCCCTCACTTGAGCTGCTCTTCATTCGCTCTGTGATCCAAGTGCTGTCCATCCTGGTGGTCTTCTATTACCACGAGGCTCCCTTCGGTCCAAAGGGCTACAGGCTGCGACTCTTCTTCTACGGCGTCTGCAACGTAATCTCAATCACCTGCGCCTACACCTCCTTTGCCATTGTCCCGCCCAGTAATGGCACCATCATGTGGCGAGCCTCCACTACAGTCTTCAGTGCCGTTCTGGCCTTCCTGCTGCTGGATGAGAGGCTGGGTTACACAGATGTGGTCACAGTGGTGGGAAGTGTGTTTGGTCTTTGCCTGGTGATGGTGCCCAACATAGCTGATGAAGAAAAGTCCAGGCTGGGCTTTTGGAAGGAGGCCTTTGGCTACACAATGACAGTGATGGCCGGCTTGACCGCTGCCCTCTCTATGATCGTCTACAGAGCCATTAAGGAGCGTGTCAGCATGTGGACGGCACTCTTCACCTTTGGCTGGACGGGCACAGTGTGGGGGGCCTCCACCATGTTTATCATGCAGGAGCCCATCATTCCTCTGGATGCGGAGACCTGGGGCTATTTAACTGGGATCTGTATCTGCTCTACTGTGGCGTTCCTGGGAGTCTACTATGCTCTGAACAAGTTTCATCCAGCCTTAGTTAGCACCGTGCAGCATCTAGAGATCGTGGTCGCCATGTTTCTCCAGCTCATTGTTCTGAGGATGATCCCATCCGTTTACGACGTCATCGGAGGCCTGGTCATCATGGTCAGTGTGTTCACCCTGACAGGAGTCAAGCTGTACAGGGTGAGCCGGGCCATTCGACAGGATTACCAAGAGATCCTAGACTCACCCATCAAATGAGTTTAGATATGTCAGTCTACCTGTTTACAAATGTTGCTTGGTTGTGCAATTCAAAAGAATGTCTGGATCATTTGGCGATTTTGTATTGTTGTGTTGTTGGAAGAGTGCCAGTTGTGTAACTAATGTCTTAATATTTGTGTGTGACATAAAAGACAAATGTAATATGGTGACCTTTCCCCCTGATAGTACTGCTTTAATGTTAAATTGTGTCAAGGACCAAAATGTCAGCAAAAAAGGAAAAAAACAACAACAATCAGTTTCATTTTTGTGATTTTCTTTTCAGCATTTGCAATCATATTAAGTCTGGTCTTGTGAGTGGCAGTGAAAAAAAAAATCATTTTAATGATAATTTTCTAAAATGATAACATGAAGTAAGAGTGGTGTGTTCTGCTGTTGTCGCACTGCCACACTTCTCACTCTCTGTAAATGTCAGCCCAGAGATCATTCATCCTACATACAAAGAATGAAATAATAAAAATAAATACCACCAAGTTTTCTTTAAATAAAGGGTATTGATTTTCTTACCTTCAGTCATTGCTTGCCAACACAAAATGTTTTCTTTAAAAAACCATAACCTTTAGAAGAGTTTTCATCACAAGGTCATGGTAGCTCCTGCTGCATTACATTGTGTAAAGGAAATTAATGTCATATATTATTCTATACACTCTTTTTTTTCAGTAATATTTGTGCACAAACTGCACCTCTCAGTGATTTCCCATTGGCTCAATTATTTTCTGGCCCTGGCCACTGGTTGGTATTTAACACTAGTGATTACATCCCTGGATGTTGTCTCTGTTTTCTATCATTCACATATCAAACTATGTCAGAGGCAGGAGCACTGTATTGAATTAAAGTCCCTTTAACAACATGAGACCTTCTGCTTTTTCTGTAGTGTACGATTTAGTGGCGCACCGGTGACGTTTCCTCTGTCTGTAGAAGGCGGTCTCTGTGATTTCCCTGAGGCAAAGTAACAACAATGGAATGAAATAAAGGTATAATGATGATGAAAGCAAATGAAAGGAGACATGTTGCATGATGCAGTTATGACACAACATGGTTGTTTCACTGAGAGCCCAGCAGGTGGCATTCACAATCCACTTCATTACATGACTGTGGAAGCAGAAGTAATGCTTTACCAGAATAAATTATTAATAGAATTAGTGGTGTATCCAGTGGTTCACAGTATATGGCTGGTTAAGTTTACTACATCAACACAATTTTAACACAAAAACCAATTAATTACATAGCAGAATGAGAAGTTAAAATTCTCAGACACTTTTGTGGTAAAACTGAAGATAATGCTATGTGGTTTTAGCTACACATGACAGAAGTGTTGAAGAAGTCAAAAGCAGAAATAAAGATTACAATACCAGACAGTACAAACATAAATAAAATGCAGTTGTTTTCTTACTCGAATACACAGGTTATACTCTTATACTGGTACAACAGAAGCCTTAAAACTGAAATAAAGCCCTTTTATCCTTTTATATACTTGCTGCACCATACTCATGTTCTGAAATGCTCTTTTTAAAGCTGAAAACAGAATACGTGTGGAGGAGGCCCATCTGTTTGAGCAGGAAACAGATTGCATCCTGCAGCGAGCTACACAAGCTTCCAAATTACTCTGCAACTCTCTTCACCGCATACATGTTTATTAAGCATCATCATTTCCCAGGAGGAGCCACAATGGAATTTCAGAGCAAGTTATTGTGTGTCTCTGTGTGTGAGCGTCATTGTGGAGATGACTTGGCATTTTGCTCAGGCTATTTTTCAGTTATTGTTTATAATCATTTGTCGTTCATTAAGGAGCCTCGCAAAAAAAATAAATACATAAATAATGATAATGATAATAATATTTCTTGGTGCCAACAAATAAGTTCAAATTTGGCTTTTTCCTTTTTGATTGACTTGGCAAACTAAAAAAATAAATTTACCAAATATGCAGAAATATATAGGTTTAATGACACTGAAACTTTTCTTTATGAGTCAAAGCAAAATCCATCAAAAACAATAAAAGGTGAAAAAACGGCTTCTCCGTTTTTTTGGTTTTTTTGTTTTCTTTTTTGTGATAATCGTGAAGCTACCAATCGAAAGATCATGATAGATGCTTGTATGAATGCAAAACATCAACAGCTGCAGTGTGATTGACCGACAGCCTCATCTTCCAATCAGAAGAGGCTTCGTTTTCCTGAGCCAATCAGAAGGAGCGGGCGGAACCTAGAGCGTGAACAGCTTGTGTAGAGGCAGTTAGCTTAGCCTTAGCCGTTCTGTGCAATGACATGCTTTGATATAGAAATGCTACTCCAACGGGGCATAGGGTTTCATCTGCTAGGCTAGCTCCTTCAAGTGGAAAAATTACTGGCAGCTTGCTGGTACTGTGGACATCACTCCTGTGCATCTACTTTCAGCCTGCGTGACACTCAATTTCTCCAGGAGATAAGAAGAAGTGACCGTCAGAAATCAGGTAAGACGTGGTGTGACTGAGCAGAGTCTGAATCTGGATCTGCCACCACAGCTATCAGATCCAGGCTACCGCACCAACGTCTCTCACGAAAGCTACAGGCTAGCTGCTATCCCTGGATCCACCGAGTGTAACAGTTAACTCACGTCGGCTAATGGCTAACTGTTAACCCACACAAAACCAGTTTGTCGGCTTGCCAACATGGCCAGCATACTGTTATCCATCTGGCTAACGGTTAGTTTGGCTGTGGGCGTCATATTTGGGATACTTTAAAGCGTTTTTTGGGGGGGTCTGCTTACACGGTTTAGCCAAGTTAGGTAGCATGACACGCTGTCAGGCTTAAGTCATAAGATAAACGTTCAGATAAAACCGCTGCATGTATTAAAATGGGCACAATTAAATTAATGCAGTATACTAAACTAGATATGTTTTTTGATGATGGGAAGAGAATAGCTACAACTAATAAGCCTCCCAACGGAAACGCCAATGTATATTTTTTAACATACTTCATCCTTAGGTCTTAATTCAGTATTTTCTATTTTCTTCATCTTTTAGCTGCAGGCTAATGTTACCAAAGCTCAAGTTGAAGTTCTGCTCTGAATGGAGACATAAGCCTGGTCATAGTCACGATGGAGGCATTCTTCAACATGAACTTAGGATCTCTTGTATTCATCTTATTTGGAGACAAAACCCTAAATGTTTTTTTTTTTTTTTTTTTTTTTTTTGTGGTCAGTTCATCACCAGTTGCTTTCCTACTAATATGGCTTTTGTTGTGTATCTGAAGTGTAGCTTCTACTATTGCATCCAAGCTTTTATTGATGAAGTGGTGAAATGCTATCAGATAAGTTGGAACTTTAATTTGACCAAAAACTCAAAGATATTTCATTACAAAAGAAGAAATAAAAAGCATCATCCAGAAACTAACTGATGCAATTTGGAAGACAAACTAAAATCATTCTCTAAATGGCTGCAGATGTCATAATTGTCTACAGATAGTGATTTATCATATGCTTGAGGTGAAATTAAACACCATCTGTAAATGTCAGTGAACTGGCATCTACCTGAGAGATCTGTAAAAGGAGAACACAAGCGCTGAAACCACTTCTGAGCTAGATTTTAGATAATTCCACCCTTTGTTTACGTCTTGACATTGTTTCTACCTTACACAACCAAAGCCAGACTAAATGTGATGCCTCAGTAGCACAATAGGCGATAAGGCTGTGTAATTGCTGGCAAGCTCATGTAGCTTGTGTTTGTGTAGCCTGTTACAAAATGTGTTAAGCAGAACTATGAGACAATCAACAGATTATCATGGCTGATTTCTGGTTTGTATTAAATTAGTGTGAAAAATAATCTAAGAAGTGTTATGTGTGTTTTTATAGTTTAGTTTCTGTAACTATTGTCACATTGATAGCTTGTCACAGTCTCTCACAAAGTTTTCAGGGAGGTGAGATGCAGAGGGAGGCATTTGGTAGGTTATACTGTGGCTTATTTCATAGTGGGAGTAAGGGAGGATCGGAGGCCTGGAAATGGCTATTAAAAGACTAATTAATTAAAAAAAAAAAAAAAGCCTGAACCACTGTGCTCCATTCATATTAACATCTAGGCCATGAGTTCGTATTCAGGTCTGAAGGCTCTCCTTGACTATTCAGTCGTGCATGTTGATATTTCAAAGATGTAGCCATATTGCTTGGCTATGCACTGCCACTGGCCTCCAGCAGCCAAATCTGTCCTCATAGCCTGGAGAAAATACCAACTCTTAAGAGCCAAAGACTGATGTATCAGAGAATTTCTGTGGTCTAGCAACAACCTCATGAATCTATTTTAATACGTGACTTCAGGCTTCTATTGAAATGTAGAAAAGGGGGAATTTCTCCCATAACTGTCTAATCTCACTCATTACTCTTGTCCTCCATTTCCTCATTTTCAGATGTGATTTTGTGTTTGTTTTGTTTTCTGTCTGAAGTACCTCCCTGAGACTATCCATGCTTGTAGACATGTTTGAACAGTCAACATCGAAGATAGGCTCCATAAGCTAACGTGGCTTGGGTCACCTGCTTTAAAGACAAACTTAGCTCTGTCAAGGCAAAAAGAGTAGAAGCAACAAGGGGGAGAATTTGAAGAGCAAACGGAGTTGAAGACATTCTTGAATTCCCCCCTCCAACTTACTGTGAAAACACAGAGCACACTTATGGTAATCGGTGTTATGACATCTTTTCACTTCTGTAAAATCTCACTGTTTAGGTTACTGCGGTTGAAATATTTGCTGTCTTTCACAGTTAGAGTAAATGATTTTACTTCCCTTTACACAAAAGAAAAGAAGTTTCGGTTTCAGAGGTGCTTTTCTTTATTTGTTAGTTATGTTTTTTTTTCCTTTACTGGGTTTGGCAGCGAAATGAGGATGTGTGCACTAAATATTGTGTGATGAGAGATATTATCTTTTGAAACACATCATTTTTTCACTTTCTTAGGAATTTATATCATGTCTGCTTTTTAGAAATACTTGTACGCAAGACACGGTTTCTTGGAAAGATGTTTTGTCTCCTATCAAATACTGTGTTCATCTTGCTGATTTATGCAGACCCTAGATTTTTGTGGCATCACCATGCAATCTGGAATGCCTCCTGTGCTCAAGATGCTCATACACAAGTTTCAACATGTGTCTCTCTCAGACCTCTGTCCCAAGTGGCTTGTTTAGTCCTATTGTGACAGCACCCTAGGGCTCATATTTGTCAGGATGTATGAATACTAAGAGGAAGCCAGTGTATCCATTTCACCTCTCTGACACGGGCTGACTGGGATTATTATCTTGTGGTTTACAAATGATTTCCTATTTTGACTGCAGCAATAGGTTTTTTTTTTCCCAGAAGATTGCAGTTGCAATGAAGTATACAGCTACAATACTCTGCAAGGGAAAATTTTGATTTAATGTGAATCATCTCTTTTACTGGTTCATTAATGCTTCTAGAAGTAGCCTGACAACACAAGGCCGCAAATAGTTTTATCTTATGAATCCTACTTTCTAAACTTGGATTAGTCATCTGGAAATCCCCTAGAGCTTTCTATGTTAGTGAAGTAACCTGAAGGTTTATTTTGTTGATTCCTTCATCCCAGATTGCTTGGATGTGGCCATAATTGGACCTGGTAGTTATAAGCAAATAGACCACCCAGAACAACAATGGGCAACTCCCGCAACCAGCAGGGCGTGGATGCGGATGTGTAGGCTCTGCTGGTGTAGGTGGGGTCTTAAGAAATAGATCCTTTCTTACCTTGAGGTATTATGTTCTATGAGGTGTGTGCTTACAGAGAAGATGGAAGTTTAAGATGGAAGTTCTGCTGTTAAAGCGAGTTGAAGACTCATTACATTAAATTTTTGCAACTATTAATGCGGTGCTCTTTAAACTATGTTTAGCCTGCTCAGATTTGACTCCCTCAAGTACTCTGCTGGTGTGACTTGTTGTGGTGTATGATGGGAATGCTTTGATCAGGCTTTTAAGTGCTGATAGGGATCACAGATTAACAATTTTTTTTAAGTTAGTATCTACATTAGAGACCGCACTATTTTTGTGTGATGTTGCATAATCACTCATATTACTGTTGCGGGCTATATTAAAAGGCTTGTCTTTACCATCATTTGCAGCAGCACTGATCTGCTTTCATGCTGTATTTCCACAGACATGTCCCTCTGCCAAAATTGGATTTTTATCAGCTGTGTCTTGCAGTGTGGCATCTCCACTTGTTTTTCAGCTACAAAAACAGCAGATTGCACCGGGGCTCAGGATGCACCAAGCAAGTCACCCGTCGCATGATATGTATGTGGGTTTGACTGTGATAGCCATCCTAACGGTTATGAAATGTAAGCTTCTGCTTCTTTTGGGAAGTGAAATAAGGAAGTAAATTGCATTAAACACAAATTATGTGTGTTAATAATTTGCTTTATCTATATTATGCATTGTTCAGTTGTCAGATTTAGGAATAATGTAATCTGATAGAGATGATGGCCCACGGACAGAATATGTATCTTTGATATCATTGATACAATAGATTTGAGTGAGAAATTATTCAGTTTATGTGCATAACCTTTGCATGACAAGATTCCTCTAACATGAATAAATGTACTCTTTTTTTTCCCTTTAACTTAATTTGCAGATGATTATCATATGGCTTTATTGTACTCCCACACTTGCTGACCTTTTTTAATGAGATGTTAAAAGCAAATCTAAAAGTTTTGGTGCTGGTTGTTGCCATTAGAGTAAATCTCTGGCAAATCTCAAAGGACAAGAGCCCCAGTCTATTTTGGGCTATTCCCAACTGCCGTGGGTGATCCTTGGGGGTGGATAACCAACTGCTTTCACACAGTCACGAGTGCAGCTTAAATCCAGGGCCCAAACACTAGAGGCTCCTTAATTAAGTTTTAATATGAAAACAATTGTCCCTGAGCAACACTGGTGTAGAAGTTCATATGAACCCTGAACACGATCTCTAAAATGAGGTACACTGGCATCCATGCAAAGTAAGATCTGAACTCCCCTGAACTTAGGGGGTCAGGCCTGCACTCTGTCAGATTGCATCACTTTCCCATCATCCGGTCACCCTTATGTCCACACTTCCTGTCTCACAGCTGGCCTGCCAAGTCTCCCATGACCCTTTGCTGCTATGCTGCTGTTTTGTTATGAGAGAATCTAGGACAGCTGGGATGAGATGCAGTCTCATGGGTTTTAGTTGCTGTGGTTCGATGTGAAAAAGAGCACAAACATGCATTTATTGGTCCAATGCTGTCCTGCACTGTTTATTTGCGAAGCAGACACGGCCTGTGGCTAAAATGTAAGTTTTGGTGTTAGTTTGGAGGAAGCGCAGCAGTGCCAGAGGGGCTGAGTGAGCAGCGAGCATACAGAGCACATTCCAGAAGGCAGCAGAGCCCTGTGATTTTAGCAGGCTGTCACAGGGATTAGGTTACTCTGCCACTGTGAGCTCATGCTGTTGCTGTCTCAGTGCCTCAGCAATCCTGCTGAGCAGTGGTACAATATTTACAAAGGGGGACAAGGGTCCCTAGTTGTTCTCTTGGGCTTCTTAAGTCAAAACACTGTCTGACTGTTATTATGATATCATTTTGATAAAACCTGTCAGTCTAATAAATACTGAATAAAACTGGATGAAAATCCTCTTTTTTTGAGCAGTATATACTAGTTTCCATGCATAATAGTGGACGTCCCAGTGTAATGCATTACCACGTAGGCCACTGGGAGTGCTCTTTAACTTGATCAACACATGCAGAGATATAAAGGTTTGTGGCAGCAGCTGTAGACTGCAGGATGTGGTGAACTCATGTCACTGACTGTTGTTTCATAGTAACAAGAACTTCGCAAAGTTGCACACTGCATCTCTATTACACCACAAATGTGCAGTTGTTGTGGTTTGTGGTTTACAGCGTCATTTAAGCCTCTTAAATTTTTATCGACAAGCACAGAGGCATTTTCTAAAACGTTTAAATCTCTCCCCTGTGTTTTTTTTTTTAATATGGCGGGGATAGCGGTGCCAGACTTTGGTTAGTGGTCTTTTGCTGACGGGAAACGGTTGTGACCAGTGTTGGCCCTCTAGAGAACATGAGTGGATTACTGATAACATTGGCTGACCTGTCATTCTGCTGCTTTGGCACTGGATAAGATGGGTGCCATTAGTATTCAGGAGTCCACTTACTGTATATTTGCATCGTTGTATTAATTGTAAAGTTATTACACTCAGAAGCATTATCATAATAGGTGGAGGTGCTCTATTGGGTGTTTTTGATTTTTTTTTTTTTTTTAAATCTTACCATGGTCAAGAATTATTCAATAAAGATCATTAGCTGCTGCTACGTTGCTATCAGGTTGCCCAATGTTTGCCACCACTCTTTAGATTCATGGCTTGTTTGCTGTGCAGTCATAACAGTAAAGATGTCAGTAGCTTTTACAGCATTAATCCATAGATTGCTTTTCTTCTTCAAATGAAAAGGCTTTCCAGGTTTATTACTCACATAGAAAGGCAGCTAAATACTTTAAGGGAGATGCTACAACAGGGAAATGGGGAAAACCCTGCAGTTACCACTGGCCACCAGATCTGACCACCTGTCTACCATTCTATGTGGTCTGGTCGCCCTTGTTGACAACCACAATGCTCGTGCAAAGGGATCCTGGTTTTGCTTTATGTCTGGTACTCATGTTATTTTCAGAGTTGGACTTGGTTCTGCAAAACATCTCTACAACTGGTTAGTCATTACAAACGAGCGAGGGCTACCTCAGCTGCATGAATTTCTGAAAAGTCATAGATTCACATGAAAAACATCTGAACTCAAAGATTTAAATGGTGGCCTCATACAGTTGCTTGTTTATTTTCATTTCTGTAATTCTGTGTTGGAAGAAGAAACAAAACTAGAGGCACTTAAATGTAAGTACAGGTCATACTTGGATCACTCGGTGAACTTTAAGTTAATCAATGCAAATGGTAAACAGTAGAACTGGGTACCTATATTGTGCCAGGCAGCAGATTTAATGGACATCCACTGTGGATCTGAATGTGACACCATTTGAGCAGTTTGACCTGTCTGACCTCATGTTTAGTGCTTTGGTGTGGCAAGTGGCCTTGGCTCAGTCTGCAGCTGCGAGATTAGCTCAGAGCATCTGTCGCCTAACTTTTTGATCCTCCCTCACATCTGCAGTGTTGTAAGTCACTGTGGCGTTAGGGTGCACTTAGTGCTCAGCCACCCGAGATGCAGGGGGTGATGGCAGCTAAAAAAAAAACAAAAAAAACTGGGGTGCAAAGTCTGTGTGAAAATATGATAGTGAAGAAAGTGATAGCCCCACGATAATGGTTCTGTCACACACTGTTTAGACGAAAAGTGAAGGAAAACATTAAGCAAGGGAGAGATGTGGAGGGAGGGATGTTGTAAATGGAGAAGGACCACATCTACGTACTCTTTGGCAGACAGTTTTCCAGCCCAGCCCAGGGAGTGGAGAGATTGTTGCCTTTGTCTTGGTGAAAGAGGCAGCACTTGAGGAAAGTAAATCAGCTCTTTGTTTTTTGTGCCACTCCCTAACATGTCTCCCATTGTATATTAATTTAATTACAAAAATGAGTTCGTATTAACATGGCATGAGATGGAACCACAGTGTGTACACCATTATCTTCTTTGGTACATGAAATCAAGTCAACAAACACCCCACATGCAATCTTAACCCCTTTTCTACAGCTTGTTCAAGGCAGGAATGTTGCGTCTTTATTTCCACAACCAATCACGTAATGGAGGGAGACATTGTTATTTTGCTACTGAAGCTGGAAGTTTATGTCCATAACCTGTCACTGGGAAATGGAAAATATCTCCTAAAAGTATCACAAGCACAGTACTTCTGTTCCGGGAATATTTCACCTTTATTCCGGAACGACGTCTATGCTCGGGGTATTTCCGACGCGCAAGTTATGCGTCACACTATACGCTGCGCTGCATCTCCACCCCTTTGACACCAGAACGCAGGCTCGCTGTATAAAAGTCCAGCTTGTCTCACCTCTGTTACTCCTTTGGTTTTGGCTGTGGAAATCGGTCAATGGCGGCAAAAAGGTGGGATGAACATCTCACCTTTTTTCCGGGTTCTCTGTGTAAAAGTATCATAATCAGAGGGTTTCTAAAGAGCAATATTGCAGCTTCTGACACCAGGTGACCCCACTTCCTTTAAAGCTTGCTCTATAAAATACAAAGCCAGTTTACTTTCTCTTTTCAGTTATTACACACCACACATTATCTTCTCCAAAGTAACACAGCACAAAAGGAGAAAAGCGCTAAATTCAGACAGCTTTCCTCAAGTTTCCGCCCTATGCTTAGCCTATTTGTTGTTTATTTTGCTCCTCTTGGCTAATCGTGCCAAAACATAGCTCTGTTCCCCATACGCCTTGTGTTTGCCTAAGATCAGGTTCTGGGCCTATCTTAAGCCCAGCTGCAGCTGAAACCTAGACACTCATGCTTCAATAAAAACTTGGAGCTCTCGATCAATGAGGTCAGTGTCTGGTCCCTTAAGTCACTCAGGGGGAAAGGTGAAACTCCATCCACTCTCATGACATCAGAGTGTCAGTGGAGCCTCACTCTTTCAGTGCTGATTCAAGAGCGTGCGCAGTATTAAGACTATGTGGGTCATGAGACTAGTTGTTGTGAATATGCTTATTGTCAGACTAGGTTTCATAGTGGATCCTGTGAGATATTCAGTGTACTTGTATCGGAGTTCTAAGAAATCAAAGTCTCTGATCAGCCACATTTCAAACAATTCACAACACACACTTTGGAATATTTATAGATCTGTGCCACATTTGCAACAGTCTCTTTGTTTCTAAGCATTCGGCAAGCGAGCACTCTTCTCTCTGACTTCTTCGTTACCTCCTACTGTTATCTCTCTGTCTTCCTGACTGTCGAGTTCATGTTTGACGCGTGACACAATAGACAATCGTTGGAGAGCGCCTGAGAGGAAACCATCCTTTCTGTAAATAAAGAATTTGGATTCTGAAAGACTAGCTCCACAATTTCTGGCAGCAGTTTTATTGCTGAAAACACAACACAATAGGCCTATATATTTGCTTTTTTCAGGAATACAATTGGTAGGAGTAAATTAGGCTTCAATAAACTAAACCGTGGGGATAATTTATCAGGATTCCAGACTGGAATAATTCAGCTGGGTGGTTGAAGACAATAGCCCACATCTTGGCATGAATGGATGTTAGTTTACGTCACAAAT
>JAPTMW010000014.1:20682851-20697063 GCA_029822955.1 Ostorhinchus angustatus | reverse complement strand
AAATTTAAAACCTTTAAAAGACTTTTTAAGGTATTAAATGCAGGTTTGTAAATTCAAGACTATTGAAGACCCCGCAGGAACCCTGATATATCAGCCGGGCTCCAATATCAGAGCATCCTGATGAAACCCTGGTGATTTAGTGAACACCTTAACAGAGAGTTTATGCCTAGGGCTGAATAAAATTAATATTTTGTTTCCCATCTGGTGGAATCAGCAGAATTAATGAGGGAAGGAGGCCTGTAGCAACGTAGAATCCAGGGATCAATCTGCCTCTCTCCGCTGGTTGCTACTCTTTGCTGGAGGTGTGCGTGAAGTAGGAGGGTGGGGAGGCATGGGAGCCGGGTGAGACAGGGGTGGGGGAAGATAGTGGGTTGCACTCTTCTACAGCATGGGCATCCGTCACCCACAATGCACTATGGTGATCACTACTGTAAATGAGTGATTACAGCAGTGCCAGTCACTCCTTGCAGCCATGACAGACAGCACAGTTCCTTCCCCACCTCCCTCCCTACTGATTAATTTTCAGTCGTGGCTACCCGTCTGTCTGTCTTCGCCTTTGTCACTTGTTTACAGCCTCTAATTGAATTGCAGCGGGGCAAATGTCTTCAAGCTCGCTGCCAGTACAGTGACGATGTGCCGTGGCGGAGTGAGGCTAGTTTAGTGCAAACAGCTCAGCTTCGGGGCTGCATGTGGTTCCTGTCGCCATGGGGATGGGTCGGGGTCAAAGGGGTTTCTGATGCTGTCAAAACAGGAAGAGGGGAATTTGCAAACTCCCTCATTGTCAAGTATGAAACAGAATATTGGAGATATTTCTAAGTTACTTTGAATATTATTTATTTAGTTTCGCTCCAGTGCTTATTTTTCATTGACATATTCACCCTTTTTAATTACTTTATTTTTTTTTTGTCTGAATTAAAATAGAGTCATTTATGAGAATATTAATTGTTCAGAGGATATTAGGGGGTGTCATGATTTAATTCGATTAAGATTCACATCCCCACAATTCCAAAGCACAACTATCCTTGACACACTTCAATATATAATATCAATTTTCTACATTACTGAACAGGGCTACTTTTTTTCCCCCCTAAAAACAATTAATACGAGCAGTGAAGCAAGTCTGACCTTCCTGTTATTTAGAAAATGCTTCCAAAAATCTGTCGACAACAGTCTGTTTTATGCAGGTGCATCTTTCAGTACAGTATCTTCGTTACTGACCTTATGTAAACAAGACAAAAACGAACCACAAATCCATCTGCAGTGCATTACAAGTCCAGGTCCGATATGATTGTTCTATCCAAAGCGTTCTTCCAAAGCATCTTTGAATCAAGCTCTTACTACACCTCTACATTTGTCTAGACTGGGGTTTATTTTGTTTTACCATCAGTTTGGCGCAAATGTATTTTTTTTTTCCTTTTTGATCTGCATGGAGGGGGTTGGTCGGTTCCAGAGCATGACCATGTAAAATGATATTAGTATCATAAATGATGAGTACATGACCTAAATGACCCCATTTGCCTGTGAATGAAATGTCATGGATATTGATAAATAGCTGTCATAACATAAGTGTCAATACTGTGAAAAGAGAATACTCGTCATGTGTCATATCCAGTCTATTGCCATATAGAGAAAATATATATATTAATTTGTTCATTTCTTCATGTACATAGATGAATATACAATCTTTCCTAAAGTTCCTGATAGTGAAAGTTTTCCCTCCTTCCAACTTCAAAACTTTTCCTTTTTTCCACATGTGCACTTCCATGCTCTGGCTGCACACATACAACATTGGACGTGTGTGACAAAAAATAGTGAAGGCATCGCACATTCATTTCATTTGTTCATTTGTGGCTTGGGTGCAATTTGGCATTTTAGTCATCCATTTACCAGAGAGGGGAGAGAAAAGAGAGACAGAGAAAGCACTTGTGTATCAGAATAGGCACTCCCACAGTGTCATCCAATCTGGGCACCCCATTACCTCCCTCTTCGGCCTTGTGTGTGTGTGTGTATGGGGGTGTGTGTCTGTCTGTGTGTTTGTGTGAACTGCCCCCCCCCGTCTGTCTTGCATGCTCCACGCAGCGTTTTGCCGCCTAGAGAAGGTGGTAGTCGTCTCTTTGAAGTATCACTTCAATTACGGGGTTTAACCCCACAGGTCAGCCCTTGATTATTTACACAAAGCTGGTGTAATTCTGCTGGAAAGCATCGCCTTTGCAATGAATACAAAGCCAGGCTTCACTCAAATGGAGTGAATTTCACACTAACACTCGTCCTGCTTTGACCTGCATCTGATAGGGTTACATAATGTTTGGAAAGTTGCACTTGACACATGGAAGTGTACTCACATCTTGTACAGATGCACAATTTGTCCCAGGGTGAAAAACATGCTGGCTATTGTCACGTTTTAAGTCACGCATGCAGGAAAACATAGAATCTATTATCTTGTAGTTGTCCTGAAAACAATTTGAAATGTTTCTAACAAGCGAGAAAGGTTATTTTATTATTATTTCTTAATTATCTTGTCTGCTTTTGAGGTTTGTCTACAAGCAAGGTGTCAAATTATTTTTATCTGAGCCACTTTGAAAGCCTGTTTATGCGTTTAGTCTGCTTGGCTTGTCTGATAAATTGGGGTCATGTAAAAACTGATCTTGCCAAAAATGGCATTGAATAATAGATTGTTTTGTTGATCAGGTTCCTGTTTACTTACCCTTTTAAATCCCTACTCTGTCTCCACTCAGCTGGTGGCCTTCTATTGACTTGTTGTTATTTTTTCATGAAGTGAAGTGGGGGCAACACCAAGTGCTGCTATCACTCCTTCTTAAATAATATAAACAAGAGAACAACAAGAAAAGGTAAAGTCTAAGTCATCTTCCCTGTTAGTTCATTTCAGCCTAGATGGCCCTCGTTCGCTGGAGCATGATGCGTACAATGAAAATACGAGGGTCCTCCTCTATCCGCGGCCCCCGTGTGCACCACCCCCATAAAAGTTGCAACTGCCAGCTCAGGTGGAAAAATGTTGCAGAGTAAAAGATGTATTCAATAAATAGAAGGGGACAGCATGGGGCCTGGGGAAAGTGTGCATGAGACGGAGGTTTGGAGAGTGGAATAATGGAAGAGAAGGTAGATGGGGCATGAGTGTACATTAAACAGCGGTGCTTGACGCCTGTGAGAGGAAGCGTACCGCTGGGAATATAACTCTTAACTAGTATTGTCTCCTTTCAATTTAAAGGAGGAACCTGGGCTGTCATCTATATAATTCTTTTCTTTAAAGGGAAATGTCACAAAATTTCAGCATTCAAATGTACTTTTTGTGCCACGGGGTCATTTAGCTGAACGTTAGCATCCGCTCAGACCCTCAAAGAGCTTTTGATAACCATGAAAATAGAACATTTCAGTATCTGCATGAGCAAAATATTTACAAACACCGATCAACTTGCAGCGTGGATAATATACGGGATTAATATATACATGGATCTATGGTGTATCTGCGGTAGCACTTGAACTGAAAAAATGATGTGTGCCTTCGTCTCACACAATGAAGATGATTACAGAGGATATTTGGGTCTTGATGAAAGATTCTCTCTGACACCAACCCATCACGCTGATACATGCCTGTCAGGAAAAAAAAGAGCAGAAATGTGCCATTGTAGTCATGTGGTCGTCACCAGATTCGACGGCGCTCTGCTGGTGATGGGCTATGAATGACAGCTGGTCCCTTGATTGTCAGCTCAGCACTCCCATGACCTCCCATGAGTGTGTTTGTACGGCAGGCGTACAGTAACATGGTTTTCTACCCGTGAAAGATCTCACATAAAGGACAAATTATTCAGTTGATATTCAGGGATGACAGTGTGAATAGTGAAGAAATGACAATCATTGGAATCTTTTGTCCAAATTTCAGCTGCATATAAAGAGAAAGAGAAGCAGCGTCACGGAAAATACTTTGCGTATGGTTTGATTGACTAAAATAGCGTAAAGAGTGGTCTTAGAAACGGAGGCTGCCGTCCAAACTATTATCCCCCGCTACAGTAGATGGACCCGCATTTACTCTCTGAATGTGAACACCATAAACCTGGCCCTCGGTGTTTTAAAAAGCAAACCAGTCAGAACGCTTCATATCTGAGACCCAACAATGTCCCGGTGGCATGTCTATGTGTCACAGAGGCACATTCATTACACCTCCTTCTGTCTATTTCAGAGAAGGCATCAATTTGAAGATGTGAGGTATCACAGTGCAGAAAATGTCACATTTTCCCTGTCCACGGTGCCAATGTTTCTTTCTGCGGCCTGGATAAAAGGAGTGGCCTCGGTATGCATCTCTGCCATCTTTCCATTCCCCACAGAGACATTTGAGTGCGAGATGACTCTCCCTGCATGCTGTGTACACCGAAAGAAAAGAGAATTGGTAGCGGCGCATACATACTTATGAAGCAAAGCAAGTTGTTCCTCACCAATAGGAACGAGGTAACCGTATTCAATTTACAACATCTGCTTCACTTCAATAATTCAGCGCATCTGAATGTTTTATAAGTAAACTGTGTTATCTTTAGAAGGGTGGAAGTGGCGTAGTTGTTGCTTTATCTTTTATAACAAAGCATAAAACGATGATGTATTTGTCGTCCGCTGTTAACCCTTTCTGATCCGACCTACACGGGTTGTATTTTCTCCGATTCCATATTTTTGAAATATCTTTTTATCACTTGTTAGCACGTGGCTTTAACTGAAATGAAGCGTTGACGAAACTGAATTATGACGATTCCTCCGTACATTATAGGCTAGTTGTTGTCATCACAGCCCGAAGACAATACCCTAATAGGATCAAAAATGAGGCAACAGTGATTTCAGCCACGCCGCTCCTGCTTTATTAACATCCCTTTATCTCTGATATCATCAAAAGGCTATCATCAACTAAAAGTTAACAGCACAAACCCTGAGCTCTTCTATCTCCTGAATGCGACGCACCATCATTTGCTGTGTTTTTTCTGCCCCCGTGACTGATTATCATTACCTTTTCTTGCAAATACCATGCTCATTACGTTAGTGTACAGCCAAAACATTAGTAGAGGGAGCCTATCTCTCTCCCATGAAGGCAGAGGAGAGGAGAAGAGCTATGGAGGCAGATTTTCCCCTAGCCTCAGCAGCCAGCCCTGGCGCGCTTGGCTATTAACCACAATGAACATGGGCTTTGTTATTAACATCTGTTCATCAGGGATCGGGCCCAGGCCTAATCACCCCTCACACCTTCTGTTTCTGCACAAGAAGAGAGGCAATCAAGGGCATCATTTGGCAGCTGGCTGGAACTACTAATGCTTTTCTCCTGCTCTATTCTGCCCCCCCCCTTCATTGCCTTTTTCTCTCTTCACTGCCATCATTTTTTCCTCTTTTCTCCCCTTATCCTCAAAAAATGTCTCTGGCACCCTTTTATGGGATTATGTTATTTGTGAAGAAAACACACACACACACACACATACACACATCCAGATAGACGAGGACATGCACAGGAAAACGGTGACACACACACACACACACATGAACGGACACAGAAGCAGAGAGTGAACCTTTGATAGCAGCGAGATGGGAGATTTACTGATGGCCGTAACAGTCCGGCGCCACGGGTGGTTCACATGAACTCAACCTCATCGAAGTCTCTCTCGTCTGTTCCTCCTACTGTATCGCAGGCAGATGTTCACAGGTTCATATCAGCTGCCGTAACAGCATTCAGACGGGGTGCGAGAGGAAAAAGACAGACACAGGAAGAGATGAGAGGAAGATGAGAACTGAGAGAATCAACAATGGAGGGAATGTAAGAGATAATAGTGAGATTGACAGATTATCAGTGGGAGAGACTGGATGTCAATAAAGAAGAAAAAAAAAAAGAATGACTGCCACCGATTCACTCCCATACAGATTTCACCCTAACATTGCTGCTAAAATATACGACACATATAGGGCAGAAAACTATTTGAGTTACTCGCTTCTTAAATTGCCTTTTTTTTTCTCCCCGAACATTTTGGCTCTCTGCGCATGTTTGTCTGTGTCAGTGCCGTTGCGACCATATGATATGTATTTTTCTGCTGCGACTTATGCCAGAGATTGCAGCATTTGTTGTCGTCGGATTAATCCCTTTGTCAGCTCCGGCCTCTTGAACACATTGTGTCTCCTTCTGTTACCCACAGGAAGGAAGGACTGGGGCATCTGTGTTTGGGTTGGCTATGTCTAAATCAGCACTCCTTGTCCTATCTCACTGAGGACACACACACATGCACACACTCTCTCTCCCTCTCTTCCAGTCTCTCCCAATGTCTGTTTCTAACTGAGAACAACATGTCCTCTTCTGTCTCAGTAGAGGGGCTTCACAACACAAAGCCTTTTCATGTGTGGATGTGGGTCTGTGATGGCTGTCACATTCTGGCTAAGTTCTCCGGGGCTGTCAGCTTGAGATGATGTTTGCCAGGATGCTGCTGTCAATCAGAAAAGTTACTATTATAAATACTGCTTTGCAATGTTTCTTTGTTGGAAAAGTGATGGTTCAACCAAATAAACCTGAGCATTTAAAAGCAAACTAACAGGATTAGGCTTAACTAGACTTCAACATCTCAGGTGTAAATGAAATCACCTATTATTATCTACATTTTAGAAGCTGGTATCATGACTTTAAGTCCTGTAAAATATGAAATATTTAGCAAATACCCCACTGCTCTGTCTGTCAAAACAATCTCTGCATGCACTGTAGGCATTATTGACTTGTGACATTATTAATATTCAACAGAAATAAGAAGTCTTTATATTTGCATGTCTGACATTAACACTATTTATGCCACAAATTTTGGGAATTTGCTGGCATGATCTCAAAGTGTCTCCAAAGCAGAAAAGCAAATTCTTCAAATGTTTGCACACCATGTAATATTAGAGATCAGTTAAAATGATCATCACCATGAATAGTTAATGAAGCTCAAACAATGACAACAAACTTCTTGTCTTTGTAACTTAACAGTAGTTGGCTTTTGCTTCACTTCTTACACCTCTGGGAGGTTTTGTCCACTAGTAGGTGTCACTATGCTAGAATCCACATGTGGGTGACAATACACAGTCCTGCTGTTGCTCTAATTACACAAATTTTGTTCCAAGAAAAGGAGAAATAAGTCTGTGGTAGAAGAATACCACTGAGATTACTGAAAATAATACACTTTTACAGTAACTGAGAAACTGCAGGACAAGATATGAATTATGTGATTTGGATAAACTGTGCAGTAGTTTCTCTAAATCTAAAAATCACAAACATTTCATCAGTGAAATGACCGACATACAAATTTACTTATATATTAATCCTTATATCCATGTTATGAAGTCAAAATGCTGTTGTTATAGTAGATGTAATCGCTGGGTCGTAGATCTTCATCTTTTTGCCCATATGTGTCACAGATTTGTACCAGTTCGCCCTCCCGTTTAGTGAACCTAATTGACTGCAGATATTTGTTCTACGATCTGAGTAAAACAAGATTTCTTACAACGTTTAACCAACACACATACATGATGAGATCTCTTGCACCCCCCACCATGTGTAGTACTGCTAAGTGTGAGCAGGACTTGTCTAATTAGCCTGTTTGCAGGCTTGGAGCATCACTTTTAATGAGGTATCAGGTCCTCAAGGTCATTTCCGTTTTTTCCAGCTTGTGTGTACGTCTTGGCGTGCGAGTGTTCGTATGTGTGTTTTCTCTTCCCTCCTGTTTGTTTGTGTTCTCTTTTTTAATTGAAAAATGTTGACTCAGGTTGTCTCCATCTGTTAAGTGAGGAGCAGCATGACCGCAAATAATTATGACCTTTGCAGTCTGTCTTCTCCCAGAATGCCATTCTGTCATGAAGAGCACTGCTCATAAAGGGGAAAAAAAGAGTGTTATTGCACTTTCTTTATGAATACAAATACATTACCTAAGGATACTTGCTACTGTGCGATCACTTTGAGAATTGTCTCTGAATGTGTAAAGACTCATTTCTTTTTCTTCCATTGTCATACCTCCACGCTTGTGTGTAATTCATATTTGCTTCTTTCACTCTCTTTTTCCATTTCCAGCCGCAGGGGTCAAAGATAAAGCACTTGGCTGACGTCAGTCAACAATAGCTTTTCGGTCATGGCTCACAACGTCCACACTTTACCTCTCCAGACAAGGGTCGTCAGTTTTATTGTTTAAAAGTCATTCTGCCTAACATTTATTGACTCCATTTTCTTTCATTTCTTGACCTAACTACCCGTTCAGTTCCCGTCTCCTTTTCATTCAATGGCTTTGGCACATATGTATTCACCGTGCAAGACCTCTCTTATGTTCAGTGCTCTGTTCATTTTCCTCTCATTCTTCATGGACAGTTCTATTTCTGTAATGGTGCATGGTCACCCATTATCTCCCTATCACACATTTGTCTGTCTGAGGCATTTGCCCATATACAGATGGAGCTTTTCACCTTGGTGTCACCTAGACTTGCCAAGTCCAGAGTTCCTCTGTCTGTCTGAAATTCTGAAACCAAGCCAGAGCCCAGTGCCACTAGCCAAGCTAAAACACTGTCCACACAAATACCTGTGATTCAATGTGAGGAAGCATGCCCACAGTGGAAATGATAACAGTGGAACTGGTCTAGGCCTATATAGCCAGGGGAGTGCTAGTGTCCCTCCTCTGTCAAAGTAAAAACAGTGAGGTGCTAAACACCTTCCATCCCAGCAGTGGCAGGGGGCTCACAATGCCATTAGAAAAAGTGTGGGGTAACACTTGAAGTGTCAATTCCTCAGGCTGGTTATACTGCAAGGCTCTGTGTGTCCAGGGATACTACCGTCATGCCAGTAGGGCCGAGAGACAGGGGGTGGGCGCTCTAGGAGTTATATATATATGGAGGATGTAGGAGAGATAAGAGGGTAGGGGGTTGGGGTGGCAGGATGTGAAGGATGTACTGTGTGACTGTATATGTGGTCTGACCCCAGGATTGCTATTTAACTACCTGGCACAGTGTAGGAGGACCCCACAAACACGAACAGGAGAGGATGAAACATGGTGCTAATGACTGCGCATGCATTAAAACACACACATATGCACATACAATGACAAAAAAATAGACTATTACAGATCTACGCAGCCACACATGATAGTAAAGAAAAGTAGACCGGGCCTTGATGGGTTAAATGGCCTTGTCCCCCCTGTGTTGAGTGGGAATGTGCTCCTGTGCTGTGAGCGATCGCTTCCTCTCTCTGGGGCTCCAGCATGGGGCCAGACTGGTGGCTGTTAGCTGGAGATGGATGACTTCTCATCCTGCCTCTTCCGACAAGAGGAGTGCACAGGCAGAAAACAACACAGAAAACCTGAAAATGCAGCCTGGGATATGACTTCCATATATTCAGCAGACAGTGCAGTCTGCTGTATGACTTTGTCGAGAAGGGAGAAATGCTAAAGCACAAATGTTGAATTGATGAGTCAGTTTTAAGGATGCTCATGCTTCATGTTTTAAAACGCTTATGAAGGATGCTAAAGGATGCTGCATCTCCAAAGAGACTGTAGCATATTTTATTACATTTCATTTTGAGGCCACAATCCACAATGATGTGATTCCAGCGGTCACCTCTGGATAGACATATGAGTAACACATGGACAGTGTTGGGAAACAGGGGAATACATGTGTGTGGAATGCAAAATATGTCTAATTTAGATTAGATTAGATTAGATCAGATTAGATAGACTTTATTGATCCCACAATGGAGGCAGCAACAGAATAAAGTGCAAGAAAAAAGTGCACATGCATAAGGATAGTGCAAAAAAAAGGCAACAATATAAATTAAAAAATAATAATAAAAAACTATACAGATAAAAAAAACAGTAATAAAAAACTATACAGACTATAGACATACAATATCAAATACTGTTATATTTTTAATAGGTGGAAATCAGATTGCAAAATAATTGCATTCATGAAAATCAGCTAAACACTTAACGTCCTCACTCTGATATCTGCAAGGCATCACTAATTTCCTATAAACCCCTGACTGGAAACAAAGCTCAAAAGCATATTTGACCATGTACATTGTGTAGTCACAGTTACAATGGGCAATCAAACAGCATGTTTCATTGAACAGTGATTTTACATTATTGTTATTTACATTCAGTCCTTTTCACCCATGTCACGCTATGTGAATACAAAGCAGGCACAAAGTTTGTTATTTTTTTTCAACAAAATGGCCATCAGAAACTAACTGAATAGAAAATGTTCTATTATAAAACGGTAAATTCACTGTTAAGGTCAAGGGAAACGTCACACTGTTTTTGCGTTTACATGCAGCACTTATAGCGTAAATCTCAAGTGTGGCCTCCCAGCATGTGTTAGACATTCAGAGTGACTCCTGGGTTCAGGAAGAGTAAATATGTCCAACTCAGAGCTGTTATGGATATTCTATAATCTATAGAAAAACACATTTAAAAAGTAACCGCACACCGAACATATCCGAGATAAAACAATGTGAATGTCAAATATTTCTGCAGGGTAGTTCAGCATCATGTTACATTATTTTTTTGTCCCGAGTTGAACGATTACATACTAGTTTCACACATTCATTACGACTACAATGCCTACATACACATAAAAGTAATAAAGGGGTAGCTACTTCAGCATAAAATGTTCCAGCGCAGCTTTGACAAAGTGATGTCTCATGGGATGTGTACGATCGTATCAGTCATTCCTGTGTGTAAAATATATTCAGTGCTGCACTACTGACTGATAAAACACAATAAATTGAATGCTTATATACTATTCAAGAGTTGAAGATCTTACCCAACTTCATCTGTATTTTGTGCGGTCCAAGAATAGAGGTCACCCTAAACGCCTAGTACAAACAGTGGACTGATCCTGCGGTGTTGACTTTAGCATAATGCCCCGCCTCCCCTCCACAGTGTTCAGAGAGGCCTGAACAATGTATCTAAAGTGAAGTTCTCTCAGCAGGTGGAGGTTCAAACGGGTCCCAGGCCAGAGGCACCTCGGGAGCGATCGAATGGCTGCTGCCTTTAGGCCTGGCCAAAGTTTGACCTGCACTAAAAAACAGGCCTGTTCCAGACCATTGCGGCTCTCCCCCTGCTAAAACAACACCAGGGAAAGTGTGCGTCAATATAGGCAAAGGTTTGGCTGTAAATGGTGTGTGTGTGTGCGCGTTTCTATGAGTGGTGAAAGAAGGGCATGTAAAGGTGTATATGCACCTGAAAACACTGACCCAAACTTGGATAAACACACAAATGACTGCCTCGTGGGTTTTCTTTTGAAGTCATGTGACGTGCAGCTGAATGTGTCAGTGCACAAACATATGACCCGTGTGTTGGAAGCATTCTTCATGTGAGGTCAGATATGTGTGGGTCTACATCAAAGACGGATGTTCAACTTTCTTTGTATTATGTGATAAAATGTGATGAATTTGACTCACAAATACTTATTCAAAGCTTGTACTGTTCATAAGTCTCTTTTATTTGACTTGAATATAAGGAGTTTGATCTGTGTTCTCTTATTGGTCACATTAGTGGTGGCTACAATATTAGAACATGTATGCAGATTTAAGAGATTTCATCTGTTTTTACCCATAAATGAATGAAATATCTACAAAGTCATCATTATGGTCTATAAACCATAGAATAGAGATATACATAAGGAGATTTAAGTCACCTTTATTTAAAAAAAATATGTCAATTTCACTGTTCCTTCACAGAAGAAGCTAAATAACTTGTGTGATCAATGTCAGATGTGATCGTGGTTAAATAGATGGTGATGCAAAAGTCTTAGGACACAGCTGTGTGCACACCTATGCTGCTCATTAAGTAAATATTAAAGTTAAAAGTCGATCAAAACAGTAGGACTCACTTCATCTCATATTTGTTGTGCTCAGAGCAGCCATCATAATGAACATTATGAAATGAAATCATGTTTTGGAGGCAAAAAAAAGGTCAATATTTTCAGATCTGTCAGGTCTTTTTTTGTAAATGTGTGTAATTCTGCTCAACACTTTATTACCTTTACACAAAACACATAAAAGTGAAGTACAAAACAGTGAGTCAGACATGTGATATAAAGCAACAACTACTGAACGCCTTAACGGCCGTTGATGGCCACCAGCTGCTAGGCCCCGCCCTTTGGTCAGTGACTGATGGGCCAAACTTGACCTTCTCTCTGAGCGGCAAGGGGTACGGTGCTGGGGGATTGAAAACATCCACTCGGAGTGATGGCTGTTTCAGGGGCAGGAGACACGAGAAACATGGCCTGCCAGTCACACACTCCCCGCAGAATCAAAAAGAGCCAGCAGTGGCATGCCAGACATGTCACCCATGCGCCAAGCAGGCCTGGAAGGCCAAGCTGAGCCAGCAGGAGTCCACCGGTCCCTAACTTTACTACATAGGAAAGGGCTGTGTTTGCAAAGAGGTAAAAGTGATGGGAGCCTCTAAAAAGTCTAAATATAAAAGTGTGCATACTGCAATACTCAAGTGTAGTAGAAGCTGAGCAGGGTGAGGCAACCTGACACTAATCTACTGTTGACGCTTCCTGTTGGATTTTACCCAGAATTCAGCAAGACATCTGCTCTATTGACATGTCAACGCCTGGTGAAAGTATGCACATGTAAGACATTATATGTAAATACTATGTGTGTGTGTATATATATATATATATATGTGTATATATTTATTTATTATACATACACACACACACACACACAGTAGTGGAAAAAAGTTTTCAGACACCCTGAAATTTAACACAATCTCAAATATCATAATGAAATATTTGCGGAAAAAGCTTTTTTGTGTTTCAAAAGGTGTGGCTGCATCAGACAGACACAAACAAATGCAAATGATTTTTTTCTGTTTGTAACAAAAACAAAACTAAATTCTTGACAGTTTCAACATGTCACACCCTGGATGGGTTTCATTATCTTGGTGAAACATCCACTTTTGGCCTTGATGGAAAAGAACACGTGCAGAAGGAAGCATGTGGATTTAGAGAATGGAATAATACTTAAGTTCAATGACGTAACAGTGATTCTTAATGCAATAGATCACAAATGTGTGAAGTATCCAAAAACTTTTTTTCAACACTGTATGTATATTATATATATGTTAATCGTGATTAATTTGGATAAATCACAATTAAACATCATTCACTTTTAATCTATATTAATCGCATTTCATTTTGCATGAACAGACACAAGAAAGAAGGGAATAAATATGCACTGAATGTGTTTATTAAACACCTTCAACAGTTTCAACAAAACAACTTGAAACAATTGTTCTGTCTTGTTTTTTTGTGCTCATATTTCCATCCAGAGGGTCAACATGCTGTTTAGCATCTTCCGTCTTTATTGGTTAGCTCTGCTGCCTGTCACTACAGGATCAACTGCCATTTGCACATGCACAATGCTAACTCTACTTGGACAAACTGCCCCAAATTTGTTGCCAGAGACATATATATATAATATTCATGTTATTCTCTGACATTTATTTGAGAGAGGATTTCAAGCTCATATAAATCCAGCTTTCATCTGAACAAGAGAAAGTTTTATAGACCTAAACACTACATACTGAGCTCATAAAGGAGATCAACTGATTCATTCAATACTAGAAATGATAGACGCGCAAACCAATACAAAGTAAACACACACACACCAGCAAAAAATAACACTATAAAAAGTATTCCCAGTACACAGATTTCTAATCTATATCCAGAGTATACAATTTTCTGTCATTTTTGGAAAAGCATAAAAAGAGAGAGGAAAGAAAAGGGGGGAAGACAGCAGTGGAAGTGCCTTTGATTGTAATTGACAAAGACCCATTCTAGTGGGTCGGGTGGGTTAGATGTGGCTTAGGCATTTGATTTGCTGTTGATTTACAGTATCCTGCAATTTAAATCAGCACCGTTAACTCTACATGGTACATAGAAGTAATTTTGCCTTTCTTTTTTGGGGACCATGTATGTGGGAAAGAGAGAAGAGAAGAAATAGAGAGAGATAAAAACATTATTTTGGAATTCTGACCCTGTATTTATCTATTACAATTTATGGCACGTTTCAAGTATGTTCCACACATGGGAGGGTAACCGATGCAATACTGATTAAAGGGAGTCGTGCCATTTAAATGGAGCCCACGAGACTCTGAAAAAGCCATCCTAGCTTTGGCTTCAGACTTGTGTGATAATGGGGGGGGGGGGGGGGCGCAAC
>JAPTMW010000014.1:20653206-20668046 GCA_029822955.1 Ostorhinchus angustatus | reverse complement strand
GCAGCTTTGTCATGGCGACAGATGTTGTAATTGCCAACTGATGGATCGCTTGTCAAGGACGTCATTAGGATTTCAGTGGCCAGACCCAGTGGCAGCAGAGAAAGGGTTAAAAGACTGGGAAAAGATGGAGCCGGCTCAAACGGGAATGGATGGGACACCGGGTCACACATATCAGCCTTTTGACCGCAGCCATGGAGATTAATAATGTGATTGGCTACGCATTAGAGGAGACATTATTAGAGATTAAACAGCCCCTATTTCTGCCTCCTAGTGATGGTATGAAAGGTTTAGAGGAAGGGGTGTAAAAGTAAAACATAAAGCCAGTTCACACATGCTGACTTTGTATTACAGGCAACATATTTTGGAAGACTGATATTAAAGAGAGCATAAAATATTAAAAACATCCCATGTTTTCTATTTGAAAATTACCTGCATTTCCAGACTTCTTGGTACATTTTTCACAACATGTGTGACATCTGGCATATTAATCTCACTCTCAGTCATTTTAGCTGCCACTTTTAGTCCTGAAAAGTGTCGCTGCATGATCACTTTAATGCCATAGAAATCCCGAAACTTAAAAACAACATAAGTTTTGCAGTTCACTATTCAAACCACGACCACGTGACAAATAAAAACCGTGAATCTGAAATAGAACCGCAGCAATAACAATGGCTAAAATCCGATTCTACACTTTCCCATACTGTTTAGGAACACTGAAACCTACAAAGCAAGTGTCGTCCCCGCCGTAAATGATAGTCTGGTCCTGTCTGTGCTGTGGGCCCCTCTCATAGAGTAGGAAGAGGCTTCTGAGGGGCCCGATCCAATATGGGGTGCTATTCTCTGGTGGCACATTCAAGGTCATTTAAACAAGTGATCCCTACTTCTCCAAAGTGTCACTCTACACCAAAGTAAATTGTCAGTTTGTTTATACTAGCCATTTGATTGTGTAAGGCACCCCTTCAGTGCACACATACACACACCGACACCCACGCACACACCAAAAGCTCCCCAGAGGTCAATTAGACAGACAAGGGGCTTTCAGACAAAGGGTGCTAGTGGCCCAGAGCAGCCAAGGGAACCACATAATTAACAGTTATAAAGTACTTTACTCTGTTAATTTAATTAGTTAATCCTTTTATCAGTAATGCTTTGTTGAGGGGAGTCATTACAGGGTTCCTCTTCCAGTGTCACACATGGACCAGAGCTACTCTTCCAGTGTTTGAGCTGAATGGCTGGTAATGGAGCTTCAAAAGTGATCTGATCTGTGATGGCTACAAAGACATTCAACGCACTGTGACAATTACATACCACATCTGCAGACCCGTGCAATAATGACATCAAGAAAGTGTCGTGTTATATGTTAATTTTACTACTTAACCTGCAATCTCGGCCTTGGGAAGGCGTCGGAAAAGCGTGAGCGTTTGAGACGATTTTACCATTTTTTGATTGTACAAGCACTCAACAAAAAAAGAAAACATGTACAGATCAAATAAATATGAAATTACAGCTCTCCTTTTCTGATTAAATTGGGTGTTTGAAGTCGATTTATCATTTTCATGTGCTGCCAAGACTCATCCCTTTGTCCTTTTTGGCTCACCACCCCCTCTGCCCAGAACCTGTATCTATCTTCGCACTCCAGAAATTATTCAAATGACCCGAGCTCGCCTTCACACATTTATGTTGCAGCACCACTTGAAGCATTAGCAATAATGAGCGTGTAATCCTATGTGATGTAGTTGTACCTAGCATCACCTCTTTTCAGGTGCGACACCTTTGAACATCAAATCTTAAAAGCGGGAAAAAAAAAAAAGGAAAAAAGAGGGGGTGCTTTAATATGCAGCTCTGTTGCTCCCTGCCTGGCGGTGAACCCGGCAGCCCCAGGTTCAGGGGGAGCCTCTAGACAGAAACCCTCCGGCCCTCGCCCTGCCGGCCCTACTTACATCGGCATTTAACTCGCCCCTGAGGATGAAAACGCTGCAATTCGACTTCAGATCACTCCTACAAATATGCACTGAAAAATATAATCAACAGGCTCTGTGTGCGCCCGCCGTCACCCCCATTCCATATTAAAGTGGTACACAAGGTCCTGCTGATTGCTACAAGCCTTACAGTCACAGCGTAAAACCATTAGAGATGAATGGACTGAGCTGCAGACAGATTTCATAGATGAATATTCCAGCACTCTGTAACGTTCACATTTTGTTGACAAAACAAAAGCAGGAAAAAGATGCTGTAATGTGCAGCCGAACAGACCATTAAACAGCAACTATTTCTTTTACAGTGTGGTTGAGTTTTATATAGATGCACATAATGCACCCGTTTCCATAAAAAGATTTAGCTCTTGTTCAGTTTCCGTATCTGTCCATAATTACTCTGCGATGTTGCGTTGCTCAATAGGTCAATGCCAAGAAAAGAGTTTGCAATCAAACAAAAACTCCTCATCTGACCAGATGGCTGATTGTTTACTTGTGTGAGAAAATCATATCTTTGATTGCAATCACTCTGAACCGTTGCAGCTTCATTAGGCAGACTTGGAAATCATGATGATGGAGTCGCAGAAACACCTGTTAGTTACCATGTTAATGTTAATCCGAACGCTTTGAAACGTATCAGAATGACGTCTGTACATGTATCGCTGACGTCGAGGAATTCACTCCTGAAATATTTATTGTACCTGCACAGGTATCCCCAACACCCATCAGCCCCTTATCCTCCAAGTTAACGATATCAACAAAAGGTTTTACTTTTAAATATCTGCTCTCACCATGATTCTATGTAAATAAGAAGAAAATAACACAATGTTTTACCTTTAAAACACCTACTATGTTCTATGTTAAATAGGTTAAACAAAAACACAAATAATATGACATTTCCAGAAAGTTACAATCCAAAAGCTTATTCGCTACAAGAGCTTAATGTATATTGAGACAAAGACTGGGTAATAAAGTGACTATTATTGTGATACAAATTGATATTACAATAATGAGAGCTAAAATATTTGCAAAATGTTACATTTACATTACTTACTTCTGTGTATTTTGACACTGGTAAAATATTACACATCTAAATGAATATTTGTCATGTTTGGAGCAGTAAAACTAGTAAAAGACTAGTAAAAATAAATAAATGAATAAATGAATGAATAAATAAATAAATAAATAAATAAATATAGTAAAGTCAAAGAAATATTTGTCTGATATTTATCAGTCTTAACATGTTTTTGGTTATATTGCTCAGTTCTAATTGAAATTATAGTATATAAATAATCCTCCATAGACATATTTTTATTGTCCAATGTAACGGTTTGCAGAACTACAGCCTATATAACTTCAGGCTATAGGAAGAAGTTTACAAACTCCCCCAACCATGACAAAATGGCTCCCCCATAATTTCTGGCAGTCTTTGATGGGGATTTGTGCCCAAATGAAAATGCATGTGAAATGAGCAGCCCTCTGTGGCCCCCACAGTGTGCAAAGATGGCATACAGCAATAATCTTAAAAAATGTAATTAAACACAGATAAGATTAATACAATCAGGGAGAGATGATTGAAAGATGCTGTTGTTGTGTAGGAGGGTGGTGAGGCCCCTGGGCCCCTGGGCTCCAGAACGAGGCGGCTAGCTGTGGGGAAGGGGGCCCTTCGCACTGGGATTAGCTTAGCCAGGTGGGGGAGCTTCGTGGTTGGAGCATTTAAATTAGCGGTGAGATGACAACCCCCATTAGGAGGGATTAAAGGCCTGCTGGCAGGCAGAAATGCACTGGCACTGGCAGGGGCATCCGTCACAAAAAACCCAAGGCGATGTGGCACAAGTCAGTCACTCGACAGCCGCTGTTGTTTTCCTCTTTACGTACGACTGTCAGAAAATTCTCAAGACATAATGTCACCATTAAGTCATATTTTCACGCTGATATGAAGACGTCTAGATATTTATGTTCTATAGTTATAGTAGAAGTCTAACAGAAGACGCTGAAAAGTGGATGTGCATGTACCTGTTTATACTAAAACAATAGTTGTTTGCAGTAAACAGTCTGCCTCCATCACACTAGATTATTAATGTAACAAATGAAAGTTGCATCATTATATTTGGTGTTGTTTTTTACATTTCTACCACTGTACACTGTTACTGTACATGTTTTCTCAGAGCTTCCCTTTTCCATCATTCCATTTCAGACGCTGGCACTCAACTATGCAGCCTCTCTTCGACTTAATTCAAAAGGACAGCGCCCAGGTTCAGGGGTGAGATCGTACAGAAGCCCGACCCACACGGAGGTCCCCGCAGAGGATCTGTCTGTCGGTGGGATTGTGCTAACGTCAAAAAGCTGTGAGAGGAATTACTGGCTTACTGCCACCTGACAACGGCACTTTTTGTTCCTGATGCATTCCCAAGTTCTGATGGCAAAGGAAAACAAAACAAAAAACCGGCAATCCGATTAAAACAATCTCCTTGTGTCCTGATTAACATACATTTACATGAGAATAGCCCTGTGTGATTAAACAGTGGTAGGTGAGTCCAGCGCTCTATGTGGTGTTATGGCCCCTCAGAAGGAAGCCCCACAATGCACTGTACTGTGCAGCACGCCACGAGTAGGGAATCTTCCCCGCCTGTCTGAATCAAGCCTGTTTGGCCTTCACTGCTCATAAATGTGTCATCTCTCCCACGGCAGCTTACAAACAAGAACTTTTAAAGCCCACCACCTGCTGAAATAAGAACTGGGATCATTATAGGATGAGAGGATCGTATCTCTATGCAAACTAACCGATGACAAGTTCCAGATAGATACAGCAACAGCCAAAGCATGAAACAAAAAAAAAAACAAAAAAAAAAAACATGCAGTGTAGAGACCCTCCCTCCAAATTGTGCACTTTAAAAGATTTATGGTGCAGCTTTTCATGGTCTCACTGATTCCTTTGCATGATAAACATACAGACATCAGTGTTATGGCCTGAGCTTATTAGAGAGGTTAGGGCTGCAAAACAAACAATGTCAGCACTGCAAGGGTGTCAGGAACAGCTTGAGATGGCGGAAGGGAAAAAAGGAGATGATAAAAAAGGAACTGTAGACAGACAACGTCAGATGTCACTGTTTGGTATTTCTACAAAGCTCCAGAGAGAGGCTAGCCTGGAGCCATCGCCGTGTTTGAGACAAATGAAGTGAGAGTGTGCAGGCTCCTGTGCCAACCTGGGCCTGCTCTCTTCCCCTACAGAACGCTCAGCTCTCCAGCGGCAACAGGAAATCAAACAATTAGCAGGAGGGAAATAAAAGGTCCTTTTTCGCCCTCTGGCACTTGTAAACATGGTAACAGTGTTTGGAAAATGCTGCCGTCATCATGCAAAATTCTGTTTTCCTGCAGTAGCTGGCAGTGCTATCAACCCTCAGATCCTGACAAACAAAAACAGTTCTATATTTAAAGACTCCAGGGAAAAAATATTGCACATAAGCCACAACAATATTCACACATGTATGTATACAAGTGATGAGTCCCTAAAATATCACCGGTTGATTTTGTTCAGAGAAACATCACTTTTTGCACGTTTATAATTGCCTGAATCACTCTAAATATTTACATACATCATTTACATATTTAAACAAAACACATGTAACATTCTGCCAAAATTAAAAATACACAGGTTCATTTAAAAAACAATTCTCACTGTTACGTTTCATATCTTGTTATCACATTTCAACAGGAACAATAATCTCTCAAGGCTTCGTACATATTATGCCACCACACCTACAGTATGTACCACATGCATTTATTTACATGGAATGTGTGAAGGTTCACAAACGATAACAAATCCTAAATGAGTTTAACTGTAATCCGGAAATGAGTTTGAAACTGAAGCTCAACTGTTTCTAGTTCTTACACTCAGCCAACTGGGTATTGGAGCTACATTTAGAGCTACATGAAGTGGCTTTAAAGTGTAGAACAAGAACATGAACGTCCCCATATCGCTGCAGAGTTCAGCGTGCTCTCTAAGTGGAATTCTTAACTATGGGACCCCTTCACAGCGAGGAGTTTGTGTTTACATAAAAGAGCTGGCCAAGGTCTGGGACATTGCACTCGGGACTGGGGCATCCCAGTCCTCTGCTTAAATGGAATGGAGAAAACATGGACATTAATGTTAAAGCAGAAAACAAGGAACGTGTGTTTTCTTCCTGAGATGAAAGTTTCCAGACTGGTTTGTTTTGAGTTTTAAATGTAGGACAATGTGCTGGAGCGGAGGATTTTCACATATTTCACATATTTCGTTCTAACATATAGTTAAGTGCTTTCTTACTTCTCATTCATAAAGTAATTTGTATTTTCTAAACGTAAGAAAAAGCTATGAATCAATTTAATGATAAATGTACTAGTTGACATTTAATGTAAAACAGTAAATCTGTTAAATATGTAACTGTTATAATAAAACTATCACGTTAGAAATACTTGAAAACTTATAGAATACAATTATTATTAAAAACATAGAAATGTATGATATTTGTGTACATACACCGTACATGTAATAATTTATAGCTTAGTAAAAAAGAAAAATAGAATTTTATACAAATGCACTACAAATATACAAGGTAAGAACATACAAAACATTACAAAAATTAAAGGTCATAAACTTCTTTTATTGAGTGTTATTTAGAAATACTTTTTCATTACACTACGAGACTGCATCTTTATTATTAAATCAAATCTATCATATACATTTTAGACAGAAATAATCATCACAAAAGCTGATCAAGACAAACTTTAAAATAACTTACAAATTTTTTCATGTTTTTCATCGTCACGTGATGTGAAAAAGTGCTTTTAATGCGGACGCAGAATTCTAAATATAACAGTGTTTATACAGCAAAAAAATGAACCTTAAGGCTTATTGTAAAATCAGATTATTGGTCAAATGCATATGAGTGATACAGGGGGATATTACAGTATTGAACTGTTATTGGAAAAAAAGATTTGAGTGTATATATACAGTATTTAGTCTGTGAAAAGCGTATAAGTACATCTGATTTCTTAATTTTAAAGCTTCTAAATGACGCCATTGAAGTGTATTGACTGTGGAGTCCTCTAGTAAAAATGACTGACAGTTCTAGTTTTAGAACCTAATGAGTAACTTCATGATTAGTACGGATACAGTAGACTGGAAAATCATCTTTTAATGTAGGATATTTACACTTTAATGTGCTACATTCTACATTAATCATAATGACCGTAACGACCATAATAACCACATACAGTAGTACAGTAATATAATTATCTCTTAAAAAATGAGTTACTGGAGCTATGACATTTATTTGTAATGATAATATCTAATATTTAAATTCTACTATTTTTATTCCTTTTGGTTTCATTTCATGCCACTCTAATTTACTTTATTTATACGCAAGCAGCAATTATTCTTTCCCTCGCCACATACTTGTCAAGTCCATCTGTCTTTTCCTATGAAGCTGTGAGAGCACATACTGCACAGTCCATAGAACCACTGGAGTCCAATGTTGGCCTGACCTGTCCACATTTTCCCCAGTCTGTCTCTGTGCTCCCAACATCCCTCTAAGTAGTGCTTTACACTCGGACACCCTCTGGGGCTATGGGGGCCACTTTGATAGAGATGGATGTGCTGGTGCTCTACTGCCCTCCAATGGCGGCCGCCACACACACACACAGCAGCGCTCCACTCCACTCCACTCCAATCTGCTGCCAATGCGGGGCAGTTAGCACTCAGCACTGAGAGGATGGACCGGAGACCAGGAGACTGACCCGAGCCAGGCCAAAGGAGAAAGGCCTCCACGTAGGAAAAGTAGTTCAAGCAGATGATGCCATGCAGGAGAGGCATGTAGTGGAAATCTGTGAACAGGTGTAAAGAAGCATGCATGCATGATGGATGCACCACCGCCTCCTGCATTTACAGCCGCTGACGCTAAAAGCAGCAATAGTGCACAGTGTACTAACTTTCAACCTGTTACTCTTTTTGACTCTAATTTAAAGTAAGTTTAGAAGCAGATGAATATACTGTACGTGCATGCAAATACACACATATACACACATGCACGCGCACACAGCCACATATAGTTCATAGAGATAAATGTAGACAGTGTGCTGAGGCCCAGATGGCTCAGTCACAATGGCGGTGCAGGGCAGCCTTTGATGGGTGTGAGTGATTGATTTCAGGCTTGACTGACTCTGATAGAGTCACCTCAGGAGGCGCCTGGCAACCACAGGCCCACGCCAGAGCCTTTCGGCAAGAAACAAGATGGAGCTGAAATTCGCTAGATGCCCAGCAGCTTCATTCGCGTCCCCATAGAAGTCCAATACAGTCTTGGTACTTACAACCACTGGAATTGGATGGATTTTGTCACTAGATTCAGCTTTCAATGGCAAAGCGGTTTACAGTACAGTAATTGGTCTTTCAATATGTCACAGCATGTTACTCTCAACACAAAACACGTCTATTTCCAAGTATTTTTTCCAGCATTTTTCACCTTTTTTATATCATATTATTCTGTGTAAGCTCTTAAATACAACTCTGAATTCAACAGCATCCAAAAGAAATCAAATTTTTGATTTATCAAATCCTCACAAAAATAATCCTTGTTTATTTTACACCCTTTTCCTTTGTTACTTTATGCTCTGTTGAAACGCTGCAATTTGCCCTGCATGAAGATATTGAGTGATAGCTGTAATGGAATACGACTGTCATCTTGGGGTGACATTTTCGGCGCTGCCACTGTGCTGTGACTGTCTCTGCTGAGCTCACTGGGCAGGAGGGCACCGTGTTCACGAGGACACATTTGCCCTGGAGTCATCTCAGTTACCTGCTCCACTATGACATGATTTGACAATCAATTAACTGTCCTGCACCAAACAAGACCTTTCGGTTGCAGATCCCTCGCTACTGAAACTCATTCAGGTCGAAACATCAACATCCAAAGCGTTATTTATTCAGGTTTTAAATGCTGTGATGAACGCCGTGGTCTGGTTCACGTCATGTTGAAGGTTACTGAGAGGAATGCGCACTAAAAACTGAAACGGGCCATGAATGTGAAAAATCAGCTTAAATGTGCAATTATGTTTGTATTTCTAATCACACTGGCTAATTGCTTTAACTAAATAAATCACACTCTGATTCACCATGGCAATAGCATTACCATGGTAATAATTACTACTGTGATGACATTGACATCAGGCAGGTACCCTTTGCTTCATTTGAATAATTAACATCTTAAGAGCCACTGCTCTTTCTCCTTCTCCCGTTTTCATCTTCCATTCCTCCTAATTGTGAGTTTATTAATGAAGGGATTGATGAGCCCCGTGCATAATTTACCAATTAGTTCTACACATTTATAAAACTGCATCTTCAAATAACACGTGTCACATTTATTTAAGATTAAAGTTTAATGTGTCTTGTTGTTTGTGACTGAGAAATTAATTTGTCTAAGGATATCCCCCAGCTATTCTCGGAGAACTTCAATATAAATCATTCGTTTATAGTGAAACGCAGATGAGAGAATGTAGTGCAGTAAGTGACAGATTCACATATTTATGAGGAAACATTTGGAAACATCTCAAAGATGAACCAGTGATTAAATGTTTTCTTGGAATAGAGAACAGGGAGGCACCACAAGAAACATTTAAATACAACAAACTTTAGATCATTTGTTTTTCATGTATATTTTTACATAAAGTGGATTTTATAGCAGTAAATCAGATTTTCAGTGATATGGATGATACATTATACTGTTACTGTATTTTAAAGAGTCAGTTTCAAAAGCAAACACGAATATCCAAACCTTATTTCAGCTGAGACCAACTGTCTTCGCCAGGTTTCTAAGAAAAGAGAAGGCGAGTATCAGCAGCTCATGCAGCCCTGGCTCCAAACACACATATATCTAACTGGAGACAGAGGGGCGGGCAGAGAGGTGAGGGAGAGGGCAGGGCAGCTCTGCCCGCCTGGGGAGTTTGGCATGTGCCCTCCCTGGGCCTCCCGTGGACCTGGGGTCAAAGTAAATAAAGGGGCGATGTGGACCGCCTCCAGCAACCCCCTTACCAACCCCTTTTCCGCCCTTCATCCCACAGCCCAGTAACAGGAATCGGTCTCTTTATCCAGTGACCACGCCTTCCTGTGGCCATCCATACCTCCACTGCCACATGCCGCCTTTTCTACATTCTCCAGCTCCATGTCCAGACATGAGGCCAAGGCCCTTCTCCACAGTTTGTAACAGTGTGACACTGAAACGCAGCCGGGAAGCTACAGTATATGAGGTCGTCTTGTGGTGCAAACAGCATTTCTCCATGTGTGTTAAATATTCACAACTGTATTTCCAAATACACACCTTTAAAGTGGACGTACCTCTGACAGACTATAAGAGCATGCTTTGTACTCATTACATATATATAAAAACAAAAGTCATGTATTTGCACACCTGTTTAGCTAGTATTAAACTCTAAAGCTCAGATGTGGCTGGTGTTAATCCGTGCACACACTTATAACACACACAAATATGCGCATACGTGCACGCAACCTCCATAGTAATGAAATCCAGACCTGCATTTCACTGGGTGGAGAAAATATACAGAAACTAACTCTGAAACTGGGGAATTGTGGACAAAAAGTTCACATTCCTGCTTAGATTTAGAAGGTGGAAAAATGCTTTACACGTAATAAAAAACAATAGGTAGTCATAGACCTTGCTGAGCTCTTAGCAGGAACCAGAGGATTTGCAGTGTGAGCCGGGTCGACAGCGCTTAGCAGCTTTATAACGTCAATGTTTTTTCATCTACGTTGTTCCAGAGGTTAACACTCGTGCAATTATTCCCCTAACAAGTTCAGAATACCACAGTATAACATAACGCACCAAACTTCTATCCACATGACATGTTTTATCACTCTGCCCCTTCACTCATAAACTACGACTACAACTTTCATGTGTCTAAAACGAATGAATTCAAAGCATTTTGGACAAAAGAGCCAATATACCACCATCCTCTCCAACTTAATATCAGGACGCCGCAGACACATGGACACCGGCCCTCTTCTTCCTCCTCCTCCTCCTCCTCCTCTATCCCTCCATCTCCTCATCCCTCCTGCTGGAGGAATTCCCAACCCTCTCTGCAGGTAGCCAGGCAGCCAAGACCAGCAGAACATGTGTTTTCCTCCCCTGGTCGGGTCAACGTGAGGTCGTTCATTCATTCCCAGTGATATAGCGGCCCGGCTCACCCGCTTGCATGCTTATCATGTGCCGCGCCTTCGCAACAGATGATGAATTCCACCCAGCCGATGGATAGATAGATAGATTGATAGAAGAAGAGAGAAGGATGGAACAGTAATAGAACGATAGAGAGAGAGAGAGAGAGAGAGAGAGAGAGAGAGAGACCCCCCTCCGAGGCCTCCAGACGCATCTCGTCCCAGCCAGTTTGCAACTCAATCAGTGACATGTGCGATTTTAAGACAGGAATTGTATGTTATGCTTTTTTTTTTTTTTTTTTTTTTTTAAGGGGGTGACAGTTCTGAACTTTGACCACAACGTTATGAATTTTCTTTTAAGGCTCAGAGGAACTAAAGGAAAATATTTTCAGGACAATGTACACAGGATATTCATGTTTCAAAGCAAGTTTAGATTTCAATAACTATGGGATGGCTGGCTTTTAAGCATGCTGTTCCAACAAGTTTGTTTTGTTCATTCTTTAGAACATTCATAATATTGATGCAAGGAGTTTGGACAAACCAAATCCAATATTGTTGCAATGTTAATCTAATACTGTTTACTCAAAAAGATATTATAGTTTGCCAATACTTTATATTAATTTTCACATTTGCATAAATATTGGTGGCATATACGTGCTTTTTTTGTTATTATAAAGCACTTATTATTGTATTACGCTCATATTTGGCAACTGATAGGTCATTAACAAACTAGTTTTCCTTCAAAAACCACAGAATTAGTGATGAATGATGTTAAAAGTATTTGTCGCACATGAAGTATGACTTTAATATGGAAAAAAACATTGACGAATAAGTCATTAACAAGTCCTTTCTAATGATAAAACAAGTTCTATGTGTTAGTAACATGTTTGCTAATAAACAACAGCTATAAATAAAGTGCTACCCGTCTTTCCAGTAGAGATCTGCACTGATACTTGACTCCTATGATAAGAAAACAGCTGATTTCTCAAAGGGTATTACTGAGTTTGAGGAGAAAATAAGAGCTGAAACAAAAAAACAAACAAACAAATAAAAACATGATTTTTCAGCATTTTGAGCTTTAACTTATATTAAATCCAACATTTTTCCAGTTAAATCTCCAACTGTGAGTAATTAATCCACTCTATAACCATTCGACCTCTAATTTGATGATCATTTTTAGGCATTTTATTTGGTATATTTACATATTATTGATTCCATCGGCACCATCTCCACATCCCTGTGGTTTGTGATTACGAAATTACAACCTGAAGGTATCTTATGCACAGACAGGGGTGACAACAAAGTAAAAATAATTGTAAAGTTATTTAAATAAGATGATGAACTCAACCAGAAAACCCACTTGAATATTCTATAATACAGTCGAACTCCACGCCTTCCATGTTTGGTTCAGAGAAAAGTCGTTTTAAGAAAATACAAGTCCCAGTATCACGCTCTTATCGGACCAAACAGCAGCTGCACACGATCCGAGGGGACTGTAACACAGCGTAGACACATAAAATAAATAAACAACAATAATAACGGAGGTACTACGGCCTGTACTTAATGTTTATCAGGTGTCGTGGCGGCCATGACACCGTGCTGAGTAAGATTCTCTACAGGCGGCATCCTCTTGGCCCCGTCACCAGCATGTGGGCAACGACGGGAGCTGAAAAGGCGAGACAAGAGATTAAGGAGGCAAGAAGCTTTGTCTGTGCTCCCTCCCTGCCTCAAACACAACAACCTCTCCATACACCCTCTTCTCCCCCCATAACACACACACACACACACACATATATATATAAGGCATACACACTCTGCCCCCATTTTTTCTTATTACCGTAAGCACGAAAGGGAAAAAAGGACAAAATACTACTTACTAATGGACTAAAAATGTCCCCAACTCCCTACCCTTTTGCTCCCCAAAAGCCAGAAAAACCACTCACCAAATCTGTTCTCAGTCCCACTGCTGAGGACTACATTTAGTCAATCTTACAGTGCCCTATAAGGAATGGATTTCGGGACATCTTGTGAGTCTGGGTGAAATGTGAGTTAATGGGAGGAGAGTTAGTGGTTGAGTGAAGATGCCAGGCAGAGTAGGTAGTTAAAGAGCAGAACAGTGCCTTAGGGGTACTCAGTGTATCTGGACTCACACTGGGAAAAGTGTATTTATCAACTTAATAGCAGGTGTCTGATTGAACATGACTATGATTACAGTAAGTTGTTCCTTCTTTTGGCTCTTCTCCTCCTCTTCTTCCTCCTCATCATACTCCCCTCCTGTTTTCCACCTCACCATCCTCTACCTCTGTTTTTTTTTTTTTTTTTTTTAAGCTACTGAAAGGTGGAAAGGCTTGGATTTATATTGTCAACACTAACTGATTTAATTCGATTTCTGGCAGTAAAAACATGTTTACTGCTGAAAATAATTACATTTTCCAAATTCTGAATAATGTGCATGAAGTTTTCCACTTCTGCTCCGTGTTTCCATGTGAATAAAGTTGGGTTTTTTACATGTTTAACTTTGATTAGTGCTAAAAATTGACTCTCTGAGCAGGTAGATCTGGTGAAAAATCCCAAATATCAGACGCAGCAGTTGTATTCAGAGAGTGAATAAACAAGGAGAAGAATCTGATTTGTGGAAGATGGGGAGAGGGAGCCATTTAGCTGATAAGGCAGGGAAGGCCCTTCAGGTGTCTCCTGCTCCACTGCTGTGTAAATGAGCTCCAATTAAACAGGCGGCCCCTAGCTCCGGGTCTCCCCGCAGCCCTCCCCAGCCTCCTCAGCCTCCTCCATCTCCTAAGCCTCCCCCCAGCCCCTCGCTGCTCGCCGTAAGGCCCAACCCACCCCACGGCTCCTGCAGCTGCTCGCTCGCTCCCACTCTCTGTTTTTCACTCACACTGCGTGACCCAAAGGCCTGCTTAACTTGTGTGTGTACAGTCGTCTGCTGATGTGTGTGCTTCTCCATGTATGGCTGTGTATTTGTTAGCCCTGCAGCAATTCAGCTTATTGTCAACTCTCGATAAGTGACAGCATGGTGGAAATGCTGCATCCCAGTGTCTGCTTGATTTGTGTATATTGCAGTAATTGCTGTAGCTCAAGAAAGTTCTGAGAGAATTTCAGTGCTACTTTATATTTTTGTTTTTCTAATGGCCTCAGAGTTCATATTCTATAACATCGGTGCTTTACACGGTTCACTCCCAACTGTTGGATCCGTCACCAAACACTGACCAAACACAACATTAACAGTTTGCAAACATTGTCTGATTCCTCACAAGGCCTTTGCCATGCAGCAACGGGGGTCTGAGAACAGCGGGTGATTTGGCCAATTAGATGAGGCCGTGATTTAGGTGGCCAGATTGGGGGAGCCACATTTGGCTGCTGGCCAGGAATCTGGGGTTGACACCCCTGATCCTTGGGAAGCAATACCATGAGTTTCTAAATGACCACAACCAGGGGCAGAGGGAATGAACATCTGATGACCAGCGCTACACAGACCTCTAGAAGATATTACAAACGTGGCCACAGTGAGGCCAAACGGGACCTAATGTGCACCTTTTCCAGCATCTGTTGATGAAATTTTTGGACATTATTCGATTAGACTATTTATTCCCATATTTCAGAACACAGACACAGCTTAATGAAATCTGAAAATATCCTGCAAACAATTC
>JAPTMW010000014.1:20493362-20508669 GCA_029822955.1 Ostorhinchus angustatus | reverse complement strand
TTTCTCTAATACTTGCTCAAATGCATCTTTTCTGTTTTTCTGTTTGTTTCCTGTTTGTCTCATTCTTCTTTTCTTCTATGTGTGTGCGTCTGTTGTCTGCCTTTGCCTCTGCTGGGTTTTTAGAAAACAGCTGGGGCTCAGACTAGCTGTTGATAGGAGTTGTGTGAGACAGCTGCATATGGCAGGAAATGGCACAAGCCAGCGGGTAGACAATGATCAGGCAGGGCAGCAGCAACATGGTGCCACACAGAACCAGGGGCGGCCTATGCATAGTTCCTGTTCAGTGGGCATCACTGCAAAACAGGGCATAAACAAGATTAGTGGTTGGAAAACACTGGCTGTGTGTGGGTGCCTACACCTAGTCACTGTGCACTACAATATACTAGCAACTAGAAATGACTTAAAGCTGTGTCTCAGTGTGATAATCCACATGCAAATTTCTCTGCATGACATCTATTCACACCGGGTCTGGTGCGAATTGCCCACATTATTGTGTTCCATTTTCATCAAAAAAATAAATAAATAAAAAGAGAGTTCCTTTAGGCAATATTTCTAGATGACCGCAGAACAGTTTCAAGAAAAAACACAACCACCACAAACCAATCAAACCTGAACAACAACTGTGCATCAAGTTTAACCCATAAAGACCCAAATATACACCAGTGACTAAACTAATCTACTGCTAGAAACTGTTCACCCTCTAATTCAATCAATACAGGTAAATAATTGGTGTAAAATACAGTTATTCATCTTTTCATGGTCATCAGATATGACCCATTTGGACGTTCAGACACTCTGTAGTTACCGTGGAAACACCGCCATCTCTTCTACAACATTGATTCAGCAGTAAAACCCATGGAGTTGGATCAAAGACAGTGGATGGAGACACTGGGTTTATGTTTTAGCGAAAAGGTCAATTTTCCTTGAGTGTTCTCTGTTTGTGGTACAATAATCCTCAAATGTAATCTCAACATGGTGGTTAACCCATACAGACCCAAACATCCACCGTCGACCAAAAGCCTCTACTGATCTAAACTATTTGTGCATCAATACACGTAAATAACTACAGCAAAATGCAGTTCGTCATCTTTTCATGCTCATCACATATGACCCATTTGGATGTGCAGAGGCTCCATGGTTACCATGGAAACACCGTCATCTTCTACAATATTGATTCACCAGTAAAACCCATAGAGTTGGATCAATGACAGTGGATGGACACACTGAGTTTATATTCAGTTAATAATAGATTTGCTGGAAAACTCACTATTTTTCTTATTTTTTTCTGTTTTGATACAATAACCTTTGAATGTACTGTGAGGATTTACGAACATATGCATAATCAGTCAAATAAACATAGGAAAATAGATTTTTTTCCAGTGGAAAAAATGCAAAATTCAGAGGATATTATAATAAATGGTGATAAATCACTTAGGAAAGGTTATATAAAGAGAAAAAAATCATTTGGTAAAAGTCACACTGGGTCCTTATGGGTTAAAGTAAAGTAAGTCAGTAAATTAAATATAGGAAAATACCTGATTTTCACTGAAAAATGCAAAATACTGTACAGAGGATATTATGATAAATCACCTATGAAAGGTTAAATAGAAAGAAAAAATAATTTCAGAACTGCCACAAAAGCAGCACTTGGTCTTTATGGGTTAATCCAGTTAGTTCCATTTGTTAATATATTAAGAGTAGACATCGTCCAGTATAGAATTTCATTGCAGATAGAATACAGAAATTATTAAGGTATTAAGGATCAATGACACTTAACATTTCAAAGTGATATTAATTTTCTGTACCAAGAAAAATGACACAACTTACAATAACTACAATATATTAGTACTGCTACATGAATAAATGTCATCTATTGGTATGTTGATAGGTTATTACCTGTGACATGGTGCTGTGAATGGGACATCATTTATACCACAGTATGAACGGTAACCACAAACCAAAAGAGGTGACTGCATCTGAGCCAACATACAGGAGCACATATTTGAATTAATTTACTTTATTGGAATATGGATTAAAAAACAGTCAAATTCTATAAACAGAACAATGTGAATACTGGCTCCAATATTTCGTTATGAATGATAATCCTGAATAAAGATACTGTTTTTTTCTTTGTGGTGCTCATGCAACATTAACCCTCAGAGATTCTCGACTCAAGGCCAAAGCTGCAGATAATACTGCACAAGAGCCTTTTCACGTGGTCTAGTGATATTACTACTACTGCTGTAGGTGGATCGGTACCAAGGACACTACTAGTCCGGCAGAAATCCACTCAAATAAAGGTCAGTCATCAATCTAGTATTCACACAGACACACAAATGTATGTATTGGTTCTATCACAAACTAAAATCATATTTTTTGCAATATATTCAGAACAATAATAACAGTATAGACCACTACATGATTGGGCGGTCAAACGTAGAATACTAATGGACTGCCTTTCTGCTTTGACAAATGAATTCTAACGAACAAAGCTACGCAGATATAAGTGGTGACATAATAGTCTCTTATAGAAGAAGAGTACACTATTATGCATAAATTGCTCAATTACAGCTTAGATTAAGTTATATTCCATAGGCTTTAAGCGCTGTGAAATCTCCAATAACAACATACAGCCTCATATTGCTATTCTAAAGGAAGTGAAGGCCACAAAAACACAGACAAAGGCATCGGATAAGTGATTGTTCCCTCCTGCCGTGATGCTCTGGATGTGTCCGTGGCTTGTGCACCAGCAGTGTTTGGTTCTGTCGTCACTATGAGAACACACTTGGCAATCATCCGTTACAAAACATCTAAAGTTCATTGAAATAGAGCAAATTACCGCGCAATTTTTTTCACAGTTTTGGTCATTTACAGATTTATAACGGCGGTTCCGGGTCAAAAGGGTGAGCAGAGTCGAGGCTTTAACTGTAGCTGAAGAGAACATTTATTTCACTTGGAGATGCTGTGGTAAGAATCTAAGGGGTCGGCGTGAAGTAGTAGCTTCTTTGTGCTTCACCTTGTGCTGAACATTAGAAGAAAGGAGCCACGTTTACACAGGCTTCCATTAAATCAAAGTGCTTGGTTGAAAATGCTGTATTAATTGGGTTTTGTTGCTTTATAGGTTACCATTTGCATTAGCTTGGAACTTTATCGCATCCGGTTAATGCCTCACTGTGATTTAGTTTATGGTGATTATATTTATGCTTCTGCCAGAAACATAAAATGCATCACTTCCTGTGCACCAGAGGATTTAGGACATCAAAGACTTTCCTGAGGGTCTTGGCAAACTAGGTGAACAATTTCAAACTGTATTTGAATTCCTGTTATTGAACCTGTTTCTCAAGGCAAATACATAATGGTGCAGATGTTCCAAAGCAGATACTGCAGCCTGAAAATGGCAATAGCCTTTTTTTTTTTTTTTTTGCAGGCCCTCATACTCCAGATAGACGGTTAGTGTTTGCCAAATTTAAAAGTTAAAAAAAAAAAACAGCCTGTGTGTTGGTTTCCTTTATTTGCTACAAGAGGAAAAAGCAAAGCGGCACACATAGCGATTCAGTAAATAGCTCTTGTTGTGGATGGCAGAAACCTATTTCCACAGTTTTTGTCAATGCCCCTGCTGCAGCCTTGAATATACAGTTCTAATGTAACGTGTTTTGCAAGCTAAGGCTCAGCTCAGCTAAGACTTCTGTACAAAAACGCTGCAGCTGTGGTCAATGCACTTGCATATATTAGTTGCTTAGCATTCATACATAAATCCCTAATCCGTTCTGAAAGACATAGTGTTCACTACTTCTCTCCTCACAGTTATATTGTTGGCATGCTATAGTGCTACAACCTGATCTCAACCAAGGACCTTATTAACTACTTGAAGGGTCTTATGCTTGGGGTCTTTCCTCTAGAGACCTGATTAGGCTAATAAAGCATATCCACAGGCATGTACCGCAAGTTGATTTGGCCAATTAGGAAGGTGACAAACCCTGGACATATTCTTTATGCAGACACTCAGAATCTCATGTTATGATAATGACACAAGGGAGGAAGTGTGAAACTGGTTTTAAAAAAAACATAGAAGTCAGTTATCAGTGCATTGCCTTAGCATCTACAGATGGGGCTCCCAACACTTCTTCAAAGGTAATTCTGGGCTACCTAAATGCAAATGTTGATTAATTCATTTGATCTTTTCTTGCCAAAAAAAAAATCTAAAAAGTAATTCAATTAAATTCAAACATTTTCAGGCTTTAGTGAGAATTACCTGCCTATTCGAAGCTTCGACGGGTGGTTTGTTATTGAAATGAAAGCAGAAACGAACACATCATAACCATGTCAAATAAGTGGTGCCAGACACAATAAACTCCGCCCCTCACACATATCGTATCCTATTCTGGCATCCATCCAGCTGATGTCATCATGTCTATGTGTGTACTGATGTCTGCATATCATTTACCTCTATATGTATATGTATCAAGTGTGAAGTAAATTCAAACAAAATTGATGTTTTCAGGTGGAATAAATTACAGCCATCGCCCATAAAAATTAACTTGCTCATATTTAGGTCTATAAACAAGCCCAAAAAAGAAATTCAAGGACAGAAAATAAAATTCAATACGTGTCCAGCGTTCCTGGAATTGTAACACAGGCCTCCTACTGCTAAATCCACTTAGGCTCCGTGACAGGATAATCAAGAAATGACTAGTTTGCATAGAGTATTAGTTTTCCCTCTTCTCCGTAACAGGTTTTACATCATCCGCTGTGTTTTCGTGAGGGGCCTCCACTAATCATGGCTGGTTAAGTTATTTCAGATGCTTGATTTGTTCGACCTCTTGCCTCCACAGATGTAAGTTGTGCGTCTGTCACATGGTCACAGTGTCAGAAGAGAACAGTGACCCAAAAAATATGAAAAACATCCTCAAGTGAAACATCCTCGTCTGAGAAAAAGGAATAATAATTCATGTTGATGAATAATGCATCATTTCTTATTTCATATGCTATCCAGGAAGGTTTTGGTGATGCATATATATTCAATATATACAAAATCAACAACCTGGAAATATTGAAAAACTGATGTGGATTTAAAGAATCAGAACTTCGAGGTGATGAGGTTGGCTCTAATCAGAGAAACATATCTTGTAGATTGGAATTAATACCAAAGATGGGTCTATCAGGAAAGAAGGAATTTTTACTGATAAGATGACAGCTTTAAAGTTTTTAATCTGTTCTTGTGACTTTCAAGCTGTACTAATAATAATTCAGCGCTAGCGACAACTGATCTCCAACCTGGGCTGGTATTGTGACCGCCTGTATAGAATAAACATGATTTACTGGAAAATATTTTTAATGCAGTGTGATGAAGTATTTTATGAAAATTAATTTGATGTAAGCAAAAATAAATTGAGTCATGAGTTGTGGACTGTGTCTATACGTACAAGTGTGTGTGTGCAGCACTTTTCTTTTTTTTTTTTTAACCTCGGTTGAAGGTGACATAAATCACTTTCTTAGAGAGAACTCACATTCCACCTTGAGAGCACCTAGTCCCATTTTTATCAGTATTAATGGTTGTTCCCTTACTTAGCCAAAGCTATTTCACACTTGGTTAAGTAAGGTATGAGAACGTCTCCTTGGCTGTATACTTAGCTGGGGCCTTCCTAAATATTTTTTGATCCCTAATCACTGAGCAAAAACTGTCATGTGCACTAACACACGATGAAAGCTCACAAAACCAATTCATTTTGGGTCCCATATTGACCATTTCTGGGCTAAGGCTCCATGGGGCCCGTGGTGAAGTACTCGAAGAATCCTAATAGGTAAATGTTCAATAATGTTGAAGCAGCTTTTCTTCGATTATGTGCTGGTCACAATCTCCTAAACATACAAACCCACATGTATGCTCCACTTGAAATATTCAGGAAAAATACAGAAATTGTTCAGTTTACTACTAAACATAAACAGCTGATTTTGATTTAAAGCTCCACTGCTCAATAGTTTACCATCGCTGGCCAAAAAAATCCATAATTCCCTTTCAACATACTATACTTCAAATGGTTTGAGAAGACACAGAGCTCTCCATGGCTGCAGAAAATGTCTTTGATGCAGGTTTTTGTTTAACCACAGGTGTTTTCAGACAGGTAGGGGTTTACATACGTGACTGACATCTCTACTCACAATTACTGATCGGATTCTGTCAAATGCAACCTGGATGCGATTTCACTGCTGTAGTTCGTATCTTTTTTGTGGAGGCTTCACTTCACACAGCATGAAACAGCATCAGCTCATCTGTATTTATGTTTAGTGTTTTGATTTGGACTGAGAGGACGGAGCTGCAGATGGAAGGATTGTATGTTTTCTTTTTTTTGTCTGGGTTTTCAGCTCCTGCAGTTTTAATAGGATACTGACTGAATATGATTTTAAAGTTTTGTGGTTTCCTGTTACAGCCAGTTTTTTTCTCTCAGAGATGTGTCTCAAAAACCACCAAGGAATACAATGACGAAGCAACTTTTACAAAAAGGCTACAGGACCAATGGTCTGCACTGCTAATAAAATAGTTTTCTAAGATTCAGTTCACAGAGACTTGAACCAGATTTCACAGCAAAGCCTTAAAATTATACTTTCCAGGGCAGAAGCTTTGCAGGTTAGCTATTGTTAAACTCCCACAAAGCTAGTTTTCATCCCTCACCCCATGTGGCCTTAACGGCAGCACCATCTCTGTCTGCCCTGTCTCTACTGCCACATACTCTGGGAATGTGGGTCAATATCCACATTACTGGCCGTCTTTCCCTTTAACCTCTGAAAGTCTTATCCTCTTCACCCACCTGGCTCACTCACATTCTCTCATTTCCACAGATAGAAAAGCAGACACATGCACTACGCGCGTACATGTACACACCACGGCAGGCTCGGTGCCCTGTGGAAAACATTTACTATTCAATTCCCATTATAAATGGAACATTTAGTTTGCCGGCTGGGTCATATCCTTGGTTAAGTAAAACTAGCAGGGGCAGAATGTGCATATAGTGCACTTATTATCTAAAGTAAGGCCAGGAACTTGGCCTTCTTCTAAAAGCAATCTGAATTTCAGAGGTGAAAAGAGAAATGGGGCTTAGACATTTAATATTAGATTTGTATGAAACTTTGGAGGATAGTAACCCAAATAATACATTAAAAAATAACCCCTGCTTGAAATAAGAAACATTACAATTCCATAAAGGTTCAGAATGTTGTACAACCTTCTGTTGTATCTTTATTTTACTTATAGCATGTATCCATACTGTTAGAATTACCAAACCACTGTCTTATGAAGCCAGATAACTTTATAGAATCCTATGGTGTTCAGTAAAAACAGTCTCTGTATGTAGTATCTAACAGTTTGGCTTGTAATGCTCTTTCATTCTAACAGCAGATAAAACAGGGTTTGGTGGTTTGGTCATTGTTGTGAGAATTGCCAAAAGAAAATAAAAAAATCAATTTCACTTTCATTTTTTGGACTATTTGCCAAATCCAGGTTGCAGGATGAGTACAGGACGCAGCACTATTCTGGGAGAACAGAGAGAGAACAAAAGGTCTGTGGGTAATTACAAAAGCAAACACACTTGGTGGCCATTTAGGCCCAAAGTATTTCTAATTTCACAGATGTGATCAACCTTGTCGGGAGTCTTTCCCTCTCGCTGTATGTGGTGAACAGCTCGCCTCCTTCTGGATGTCAATGACAGTGATGATGAAGTGTTAAACAGGTTTCTGCTCGGCACTTTGTCACTCTGCTGTCTGGATGATATGGAGACTCTCGTAGGCTGGAGTGTAGAGCTTACGGCATACCGCTGGACCATGAAACTGCCAAATTTGCCCTCAAAGCTGCTGGTGTACCCTTGAGAAAACACTCTTGCCTTAAGTAATTTCAGGATATAAAATTTGACTTCCGTAAAGGTAGACATGGACTTAATACACAATGGCAAAAATTACTTTGACAGGAACAGTGACGAAGTACGGTTTAACATTAATACTGGATGTTGTGGCCTTTGTGAGCATTAAGCACTATGTTGACTTTGTCGAACCCAACTGTTCTTTGCCCATGAAGGTCAACTGAAAACACTTAGTGGAACTGTTAGGTTCTCCTCATCGTTAGCTGAGGGCCTGCTAACATTACCTTTAAGTGTGACTGCAGGTGTAATCTGTCAAATGGACCCCTCACAGTGAATCATTGGCTGAGCACTCTGATTCAGCTCAGACTCCTGAAAAAGCCTGTGATTAAATGGGAAGTGTGACATAACTCTTGTTTAATGGTAGAAAAACAGCAGCCAGTGTGTTGGCATCAAGCCTGGTCCATGGAACATAAATTCTACTTCCCCACAGATGCTGCTTGTAAAAGGTCAGCATGACTTTGAATCATTTTACTGTTAAAAATTAAAAGGCAGAGGAGGCTAATCCATTGTAGTCATTTGTTTGCATAGTCCACATGTAGCATTTGTCAAAACCAGCCTGAGGTTGTCATCAAAGCCAGACAACATAACAGACCAAAAATCAATGCAGCTGATCTTCAGGGAAGTGTCATTCTTTATCTTTGTGCAGCCTTGCACATCTCTGCGCACAAGCTCCTTACATGCAAATCAGCCGGATGAAATGATCAATTGAATGCATTAGGGAGCTGGCTTCTCATAAACTTGACCCAGGGGCAAAATAAATGTTTCTCACAGAAACATGAGTTTGAAAATATTATACCGAGGGGACAAAGAGTAATCATACTGAACTAGCCAACACACACACTGTACCTGGTTATTCATAATCCCCATGTTTCATTGTTACTAGTACAGAAAATAAGACAGCAAAGAAGATTGTAAGGTACATTAAGAGAGCTGAAAGCAGAAGCAGCTACCCCAGCGTCTCTAACACAGCAGTCTCACTGCACCTTGATAAATATAACCGATTGTCAGTCGTGTTTGTAGTACCACAGAGTCAAAGTGACTTCACTGTCGGCCTGACAACCATGCCTCTGTGAAAAAGCAGAGCAAAGCATATGACATAAAATCGACATTGCCTAGGGTCCTACTCAGCACAACCAAAAAGGGACAACAACTTGGTGACTTATTGGGAATGATCGACTTTTCCCTTAGAGGATGCAATGAATAATTCTCTTTTACCAGGAGAGAAAAAAACTCCCCCGGGGTATTGAACCAAATCGTCTTTTCTCTCTTCATTAGAAAAAAAAAAAAAGTCTACAAAGTCTTATCAGCATTCTGCATTCTCTGCCATTGGAGCTCAGATAATTGATTATGTTTAGGAGGTTCACCATTGGATATGCTGCGCCTTAGTAGTGGGAAGAGATATAGCAGTAAATTAAGTTTACCTTCCCAGGGCACAGTCAGACAGAGATTCACTGACCTCAAAGGACACAGTGAAATTGAAATTACATTACAGAAAAAGTTTCATTCAGATGTATTATCCCAATTGGTTACACTGCATACCCATATTTCCTTTTTTTTCAAAATGACAGAATCATGAAGTGAGTTTTCACGCCATCTATGATTACAAGCCACATGTTATTGGCTCGACTGATAGTTTTTCTTTAGTGAGGCCTCTGTTTTAGTCTTGTCTCTGCAATCAAAAGCATATCCACTTATTATTCTGTGAGAATGTCTGCGCACAGTTTTTTTTCTTTTTTTTTACCCTTGTTCTTCTTTCCATTCGATTCACATTTACAACAAGAAGCAATTAAACTTGTAAAACAGGCAGCTCAGAAATTGCTCTCTGAACTGCAGCCATGTCAGATTGTGCAAACATATGAATTAGCAGGTGGGTTTTTGTTCAGCTCCAATTCATCTGCCAAACGCGTTGCTAGATTTATCCTCATTTGTTTATATTTAACTGATCTATAGTCTGTAGATGTGTTTTCTGTTATCTACCAGTCTCAGGTAGAGACGATTTGAATGCTTTACACCGTCTAAAACTGCCCTTTCCAAGCAGCTGAATTTTCTCTGAGGTTATACTGTAGCTCACAAAATCATTAACTGTCTTTACTTTTGCCTGTTTTTTTTTTTTTTTTTTTTTTTTTTTTTTTTGCAGGAGTACTCTGTAGCCCTCCTTGGAGTGTCAAACTGTACCTCCGTATGAGAGGTGATGACAGAAAAACCAACGATTTTCCCTTGAACGCCACCACCGACACAAAAAATGCCTGTTTCAAGTGAAACACCAGTTGGCAGGATGTAATTTCACTTAAGGCCAAAACAGAACTGGATTTGGTGAAGTGGTGCAGCTCAAATCATATTAATCACTTTATTTTTGGCCAGAGATGATTTCATCCTTCGCGAACAGCATCCTGTTGCGGCTATGCATGTGACTGAAGTACTCTTTAGATATATTTTTGTCGAATTCACATCAGCGTTGCAGTGTTTTTGCTGGCACATCGAATTCTTTTAAAGAACAGTCATCAATCTTAACGCCAACAAATCCATTTCACCCAAAAACAACTGCACAAGGTTTTTGGCATGTGATCTTTTTCGAAGGCTACTGCAGACTTGGTGCTGTATTTGTTTTTCTTGCCTCGACCACACACACACACACACACACACGCACACACACACACACATCTATAAACCTGAAACATAGTAAACACTCACAAAAATGGCAAGGTTGTCCACTCTCTTTGATTACTACAGAAAATGGGTAAACATCAATGGATACAAAATGTTTTATAACATCTAAAAAAATAAAAAATAAAAAATAAAGTGGTTCAATTTAATGCTGTTTTTGGTTTGCAGAGACTTCACTAGCCCTATAAGAAAAAAGCACAAACACTTTTAACGCAACTTTTTTGGGGTTTTTTTGCAGTTGGATACGTCGTCTGTTCGTGATCTCTTTTCTTTTATCAGTCCTCAGAGGGACCTTGGAAGATGAAGAGGTTATTAAGGAAATAAATAATAGGCTGCACAGACACTTAGCTTGATCAAGACCAAACATTAAATAATTACTGTAATTCACTTAGGCTTCTTTTTAAGCTGCGTAACGATTTTCCCTGTTTCCCTCCTGCATAAAATTGATCTGATGAGCAGGACTAAACAAACGACCTCTAAATTAATTGGGATTCGCTCCACCCCAAAGTAGTGCATCTATCTGTAGAGGAATTGTAGAAAAGCTTTTAAAGAAGACAAGATAGGAACGGAGGCAAATTTACAAAAAAAAAAAAAAAAAGAAGAAGAAGAAAGAAAAGTATTCTGAATAGGCCGCTACTTGCTTTGCATCAGCTGCCATCACGGTAAAAACGCTGTATGAGGAATGGAAGGTGACTGACGTTGAGGAAACCAAAGCCACCAAGTAAATTGGAATATCACTTTGTCCTTCTCGTCAATGTAAAGACAGAAAAAGGAAAAAGGAAAGAGCATGTTCGTGTGAGCACATTTGTCTCCTGAGCCTGTGTGTGACTGCATCAGTTTTGAGGTCAGTGAGCTGTAAAATAGACCACATGTGGGAGAGGGATGAAAGAAATAAAAGAAAAAAAAAAGAAAACACAAGAAGTGGCAAAAACCTAAGGTGGACATCACAAGACATGACACGAAGTTAATCTCGACGGCCAGGGCTAGGAAAGTTTAAGGGACAAATCCTCTTAGAATCAGATCACATTATCTTTCTTATGTTGCTGACGATCGCCATCCATCTTCCTGGTGTCCAGAGGCAGAAGCGAAGCCATGAAGTGCACAGTAATCACAGTGGTACTCTGCACCGTTCTACCCATCTCCGACTCCTGGTCGTGGATCAAAGAACCTGTGCTCCCTTTGAAGTGGAAGGGCGGCCCGCTCAGGGAGGAAGGTACGCTTCTTTCCATAGGCTAATGAATCAAATTCTTCTTCTAATTATCTCTCTGTATGAAGGGAAATTTCAAAACATCATTGGTCCTCTGGCTTTCTTTTTCCATCAATGGCAGCAAATGTGGGGATGGAGATACTGCAGGTGTTTGACTTTAGTCCATAAAAGCTGTGGCGCGCTCGGTGTTATTAATGCAGAGGAGGAAGAAAACCCACAGATGACATTAACCCTAAACCGAAGGTGATGGTCGTGACTAATGGAGAGCAACACTGACATGCATTCTTCATCAAACCAAAACTGAAACAAAATTTCATGGAGTCTTTCACTTAGAAGATAAATTCCCATAATGACAGGACTGGCTTTTGTGGGCGCGGATGCCACACATGCTAATAGAGCAATTAGAAAGATAATTTACAGATGAGGCTGACTAATACAGTAAATATACCGTTATTAAAGGTAATTATAGTGTGAAAGGACTGTTGATCATCCTCCTCTGACAGGATAAGACAACTTGTTCTTTATGATCTACTGTCTGCGTTACCAGCAAATGGTCAAAACGCTAACAACACATTCAAAAAGTTGAAAATGTTAAATGAGTGATATTTTGCTTTTTTTTTAAAAATGGAATTATGCATTTTAAAACATTTCTATATAAACTGTAAATGCTCTGCTTGGGTCTGAATTCTTCATTAATTCAACTCCACAGGTCCATCTTCAATCTTATTTCTGACGAATGACACCAGAAAGTAGACCTGTAATGGCACACATACCGAACCGAACCGTTTGGGTACGCACCTGTTCAGTTCGGTACCGAAACAGCACAGTATGTTGAGAAAAGGAAAAAAAGAACGAAAGACGTTGTTCGATGCGGAACTTTAAATCCACCTAAGTTCCACACGGACATATTGAAGGAGCGTGCATTGACCTGAAATACAAAATAGCAGCTGCCATAAGGTTAAAAAAAAAAACAACAAATATGATGTCAACCTGGAAGGAAGTGATGGAAGACCCTCCACCATCATTATGGTCCTGTTTGGGATCACTGTGGGTTCCCAGTGAAACACAACAACAGAAAGAGACGATGATAAGACGAACATTTGCTGCCTATGTACGGTAGTTCTACACACTTGCTCTCTCTCTCTCACACACATAAATACACAAAGTGGCCTAAACAGTTTCTTAGCTGTCCGAAAATAAATAATTTGCTTAATTTTATTCTTGCTCTTAAGTTTGTTAAGAGAGAATACGAGTTTGTCCCTTTTTGTTGTTATTTTTATGCAGAATGTGAACTGACAGAACTGTGATTTGTTTTTTTTTGTTTGTTCAAAACTACCTTACAGGGAAATAAAATTAAAATACATTTAGTAATATTTTATTTATGTGACTGATTTGATTTATAGCTGCAGAATTACATTATTCCTGTTTTTCTATATTCCATTGTCTCCAAACATTGGGGAAAACATTTTCAAAAATTCATAATAAATGCATTAAAGACATTTTAAGCGGTTTTCTTTCTTTCCGTACCTAACCGTGGCTTTCAAAACCGAAAATGTACCAAACCGAAAATTGTGTGTATCATTAGATGCCTACCAGAAAAGTTGTGGTTGTTTTGAGCACTGGCCCTTTAAATGCAAATGAGCCACTTCGGGCCCCACCCCCTCCAGGTTGTTGTCTGTGCTTCTCTGTCCCATTCAACCAACAATTGGACATTTAAGGTAATCGGCTCAAAGTTTGGACATATTTTCAGTTTTTACTACAACTGCTGCTGCCGTACAGGAGAAATGTTGGTCAGAAGTCTTGACCTTATATGTGCAAATGTCATGGCGTAACTAGTTATAAAATGTAACAAATTAAGCAGGAATTAAAACGGGTTGTAGAAATCCACTTTTTTTCTTTTTTTTTTTTGCCAAAATTGATATAAAGATAGCTTTGCAACAGCTGGAGGTTTCATATTCTAACTACATGAACTATTAGGGTCCAAATACACAAATAAATGAACCAAAGACTAATAAAAGTGGGTTTAGATAAATATGAGGCCTTTAAGATCCTCTCAGTAGGTTCTTCTGCCTCGTGCTTTTCATTATCATCAGTCAGTGGTTGCTACCTAATCTAGCCTTGCTTATCATAATAGCCTAAATGACTCATTTTTAGTTTCTGCTATCTGCAATTATGAGAACCTTTTAATTTCTATCTACAGCTCTGGAAGTAATTATTAAGCCACCTGTGATTTTTTTTTTTTTTTTTGAAATTCATTATAACAACCCTTCAACATGACCTTTTAATATTCTGTTCTTATTAAGAATAGCTTTTCATTGTTTTCAGGGTGATATGAATTTACAGGATTCTTGTTATTGAGAAAAGTGGATTTTTGTTGCCATTCATTTTTTTTTTAATTAACATTTTTCCTTTGGGCAATGGTTAGTACTGTCACCGAACAGCAAGAAGGTCCTGAGTTCAATTCCCACCCCAGGAACTTTTCTGTGTGGACTTTGCATGTTCTCCCCGTGCTTGCGTGGGTTCTCTCTGGGTACTCGGTCTTCTCCCCCCCCATCCAAAGACACACACTAATAGGTTCATTGGTTAATATCTGGGTGCTTCTATGAAACTGGGTTCATGTTGGTATCTGGCAATTTGTTAGCTTTTTAGACCTGATAATAAAAGAGAGATTTAGACATATTTCCCCCCCAGGGTGTACCTAATGATGACATCAGGTAAATGCAAAAAAAAAATTATACTCTTGCTCTGAGCCATCCCAAAATTAAAGAATTTTTAATAAAATATTGGAGCCAAAATAGGGACATGAAAAGCTGCCTAGGTGTCAGTGCATATGATCTGGAAAACATTGAAATGGTCTTTTATAGCACGATAAATAAAGACACTGTGTGAAATTTGAGGATCCTAGTGGTTTTTCTAATCCAGACATGCGGGTTTTTCATGAATCTCAGTCTCATTCCAGGATTTGCGTGTAACCTATCGTGTCCACTCATGTTACACGCAGAACCTGCCCATGAAAACACAACAAATCGTGAGTGATTTTGCTACAGCGGTCATTTTTGAGAAACACTCTGTCTTGTTTAATTACGTAGTTCGATTCCCAAAATGTACCTGTGAGAGAATAAAAAGATATTTTAAAAAAAAAATAGTAGCACATCATTTTCGTGTCCTTTTTAACGTTACATGTGGATTTTCGTATAAAAACTAATGTAAAAAATGGTTTCTCTTTTATTTCAGTATGTATCCATTTTTAAAGTAGACCCAAAGTGCTTCATTACATTAGTGTACATCTGGTTTGAATTTTTAATTAGTTTGTCCTGTTTTTAGGGAGCAGTTTCATAGAAGCACCCATATGTCCAGGTTATTCGAAATGAGAATCAGTTCTCCACTAACTTACCTGGTTAAATAAATAAATATTCAAATTCTACAGTAATCATTCCACATTTGCACAAAAGACAAGACAAGACAAGACAAGACAAGACAAGACAAGACAAGACAAGACAAGACAAGACAAGATAAGATAAGATAA
>JAPTMW010000014.1:20144967-20167333 GCA_029822955.1 Ostorhinchus angustatus | reverse complement strand
TCCAGATCTATTGTCTAAAAATAAGTTCTTATATCTCACTGAAAAGTTACTCTTTGGGTGATTATGTCTTATTTTAAATGTAATGAGATATTTGGACTAGAAATGAGAAAAACACACTTGGTAAGATTTAGATTTTTTCCAGTGCATGCAAAAATTTTGTTTCCGAAAGTATTCACCATGCTGTCAGCAGCTGTGACCGTCTCTGTTGTATGGGCTTTAGACATCTTTGGTCTTATAATACATTGAAACAGCCTTAAATGGATGATCAAATGATCAAGTTAATTGTGAAGAAAATGTGTACATCTGTGTGTTTCTTTCATGGCACTGCTGCACTTTTTGCTGTGTTTACCTCCATCTTGCCAATGATTCAAACAGAATTATGGGAAATTTCTAATACCCCTCCATTTGTAGCGTGGTCCTGAAAAATCTTCTTTTATAGAGCCAAACAGCCCTCCCCCTTAGCCTTTCCCCACTGACGCATCGAGAAGACACCCCTACCCCTTCTTGCAAAATGGAGGAGTAGGGCTAAGGGGCGGGGCCAAGGGGTGAAATGTGATTGGGCCAATGGCTGTGTTTGCTAGTTTTGTAAAGCCGAATCAAAGAAGATCTTGGGTAGACTGAGTTTGCTTCATGGTACAGAAGTCTGCGTTATGAAGGGAGCAAGTCATTTGTTGCTATTAGCATTTCAAAGCTAACAGTATCTAGTGTTGCAAGCTGTGGCTGCTGTAGAGGAACAGAAGAACATGAGGGGAAGAATAAGCTGAGCTGAGTCTGTTCCAGAGGAGTCCATGTAAAACAATGTTGGCCTGTATATTTCACATCTGTTCGACTGGAGTTAATGCCTCTTTTGTAGATGACTTTTTTTTTGTATATATTGTATTTATTGAGCATCAATGTTACATGGTGCATATATACACATGGTTCATAGTGTTCACATAACAATCATAGAAACACTGCTATATACTTTACCAATACTATACCATCAATACAATACAAAAAATGACTATCCAGTATATATCCCTGTATCCCTGTATTTTTTTAATGTAGCCATTACTAAAGCAAGAAACCCATCCACTGCTGTACCGCATACATCATCAATAATTACTGAATAAAATGACAAAAACATACAAATGTTAATAAAGTGCATCATACTCATCACCTAAAAAAACTACTACTTATTTTTATCTCTCTGGGACCAAATCCATTTCTTTGTCAGCCATTGTGTTTTTGATAAAAGAGCCATTAAATCTAAACCAATATATTTTATCTCATGCAGTCACTACAGTTCTGGTTTGTTATCTGAGTTTACTCGTCTGATCAAATGCTGTGAAAATGTCGAGATTATTGTACGCCTGCTAGATCGCCTGAAATCTGATTGGTTTAAGCAAAGGTTTCATTCCGTTTATTTGAAATTTCAGAGGCTGCACTGTTGATTTTGAGCCTCAAGGCAGATTTTTTTTACCCGGCAACACATGATGGATTAATATATGATTGGACAAGCACTCTTAACATACATATAAACTATTGGAAGCAAGAGAAAAGCTATGAAATAAAGAGAATAGACTACTGAGAATAATTTAATACATCTTCATGGAACAAATATAAGTATACCGGTTGCAAATGTAGGTCAGTGATTCTGATTCTTTACACCGGCAGAGAAGGCCTTGCTGACTCTGACAGCCCACCACTCATGTACAGGCTGTTGCCATGGATGTAGCTTCGAAATGTCAAATATCAACAAACGACTGGCTCCAGTTAATACAAAACAGACTCACACACAGTATGCAGACATTGAACATACAGCATGTGTACATATCGAATACTTATTTTCTATGCTGTATATTTTTTCTCTCATCATTGTAAATCTTAAGAAGTTACAACTATTGGCTGTGCATTCTTTTTACTTGCTTTAACCCCCTGAGACATTATTTCAGGCAAACATGCTGCTGTGAATTGTCGTCTGTTTCAGTGCCATAAAAGCTGCTGTGAGTATGTGCTTGTGTTCCTTTCCTTCAGTGGTTTTGCTTTACTGTGTTTTAGGGTCAAAACAGGGTGGAATAACAGGAAAAGACAAAAAGATGAAATGACGTTTGACAGGTTTTTACTAAATAAGGCTCAGAATGTACATCAATGAGAGATTTAGAATGTTGAACATGAACTGTGAAGTGGAACACACTAAACAACAAGTAGTTGAATTTTGGCCCAGTAGTTTTTGTTTTGGGGCTCTTTTTTTCTGAATCAGTCCAGTTGCTTTTTGGCACCTGGTTGAAGTCCCAAAAGCAGTTACACGGTCAACAGAATCACAGAAAAAGAAAATAAAGCAACACAGCAAACAACAGTAAAAACTAAATGTAATGTGTGTGTGCACTTGAAAACCCTCGGCCTCGAGTCCCCGCCAAAGTTTTTGCACATACAGACGAACAGACAGACGATATGCTGGACGCCCACCCCCCTGCTCACGGACCTAAATCCAACCTCAATCCGAGCATCAATCCATAATTGTACAAGTAACGCCACAGACCTGTATGTGGAGGGCGTGTTGATAAAGCTATGAGAAAGTGAAGGTGAGCTCCCCTCACCTTATCATTGTTGTTGACTATCTGCTGCCCCCCGCGGTTGAGAACCAATGATGCTTGCCTAAGTTTTCGCACATACATGGACAGACGGATGGACGGACAGATGGACGGACAACCAATTGATGACAATACCCTGCGGCCAGTGTGGTGGAGGGAAAAAACGACAAGGAAAACTGCAAAAAAAGCCCAAACCATCTATTTTCATAGTGAGTCGGTGTCACTGACTGCTCTGTGTTTTATCCCCCATTCCACAGATGGTGAGGGGTGTACTGAGCATGCTCAGATGTCTATGGAAAGTACAAGGTCTATTCTCTCAGCAAATTTTGATATGTTTCCTATTGAGCAAACGGTTGAATATTTAGGAATATTTAAAATAAATCATACATACAGAACGAGCACCACAGACATGTTAGGGGCTAAAGGGTTGAATGTAAAAAACACCAAGCGTCATGCATGAAAATATACAAACTCTCACAGTTTATAGTGTCCGCTAACAGGCTAAACATGCTACCATTGTTAAATTGAAAAAACACTATGTTGCGGATCCTTCTGCAGTCTCTTCGTTTTTATCTTTCTCTTCTCCTTTGGCCATATCGTTTTATGTTTAAGCAGTGTTAAAGACACACATCCACTCACACAATGACACAGTGCTACACTGCTGGTTTTCAGTCTCGGCCTGTCTCCTTGGCTTTGATGGGGGCTGGGGGTGGCAGTACGCCCCCAGGGAGATCTGAGCCCCGGTCACAGGGAGCTGTCTGGGGCCCCAAGGCTTTGAACGTTGGCCAGTCATGTCCTCTCCAAGCCCTTTCAGTATGAATATCATTACATATCTGCAGCCCGGCTCAGACTAATAGTTTCATTTTGCTTTTAGCATTTGTACTAATCAATTAATAGAGGTGGCAGTTGCCGTAGATTTAGCAGTGGACTTTTGCAGCCTTGCTATATGTACATACTGTACAGCTGAACTACATTTCTGCTGATGTACTTTGATGTCATGCCAAATTAAGTCAGCATACTGTAGTTAAAAAAAAAGAGAGATGAGACAGTCAGTCACTTGCAGCCTCTTTCCTCTTTTTGTGAAATCGTCTAATTTAAAACGTGTCATGACATCTAGTTAGGAGCGGCAGGAGGCTTTAGTAGAGTTTTGTCAGTGTATTTTTACATGTGTGTAGATATGTTGTAAATAAGCCTTTTTTTTTTTACCTCAGAGGCCATGACAAAACAGCTGGAGGCTGGCTAATGACTGGCCTGTTTGTTGTGAGTGGACAGATGGACAGATGGAAATCTATGTCTCTGATGACACTCGCTCTCCTTCATGCCCCACTGACCTCTTATCTCTCCCTCACTCTGGGTCTTCTTTAGTATCAGTCTGCCTGCAGAGCTTTGATAGTGTTTTACCAATTGCATAGGCAGTGGAATAAAGAATAAGGAAGGAAAAGTCACACACATTGATACATACACACACACACACGTCTTCCTAATATATAGGCATAGTAGGCTGAAGGAGAAAGGAAAGTCACCCACATATCCTCAAGTACACAGGCAAATACACACCGTCCATAATAAAAAAGATGTCAGCTAGATTGGATGGAAGATACTTCAAAGGTCCAGAAAGATGAATGGCTCCTGCGTAGGTTTGTCCCCTCTGATAAGGAAAGGAGACAAGAATACAGAGAAAGAGGAGCCAGAGAAGCTTAAATCCTGACTCGTCTTTTTTGGTATATTCTTTAGTCTGTCCAGTCAAAGTGGTTGCTGTGTGACAAAAGGAAATATAAGGGAAATGTGAATTAGAAAATCAATTTACACCAAGGATGACTTTGGAACTTACAGAGAACAAATGCTTTCTTTCCTTGCTTAAAAAATGTAATATAGGCGATTTGTGAAGTACTTTTTGGTGTGCAATAGCTTTCTAAAGGTGAAACGTGTTTCTTTTGTCCTTTCAGGAATGGAGAAGGGGAGGGGATGATTGTTCTGTGTTGGTCCAATTTGTCAAACAAAATGCATGTCTCTGATTTGTACCAATTTTTTTATGTCTACAAAAGACATTCATTATTAATGTGGCCTGATGATCCAGTGATGGATTGGAGCTATAATGCTGTTCCCAGAACACTTTGTTGCTGTTATTTATCAAAACAAGCTCAAGTTCTTTTCTCCTCCTCCTCCTCCTTCTCCTTCCTTTCCTCCTTTTGCTTCCTCCCCTGTTCTTCCTTGGATGATTTTCCTTCCCTTGCTGTACTGAAAGTTGAGTCTCATTTCTCATTACATTGAGCTCAGTTCCAGTCGGTGACAGGGTTTAGATGTGCAGCACTAAGTCACAGCGGATCCCCGCAAGTTCAGCCAGCTGCACCGACCATTGATTATGTCTCTCGAGCGTTGGAGAACCAAGCTTCGTTTTAACATTTCAGACGGCTCTTTTCTCAGTCAGGGAAAAGGCTGTGGCATCAGAATGCAGTATGTCGTCAGCTCCAGATCCTCATGACCCCCAAGCCGTCATTTACAATTTCTGCCAGGCGGCGCAGCATTGTCGGCGCTTGAATCTAGCTAACTGTGTTTTGCTAAGGCTGAGGTTGTGTGTACTTCACACTCATTCCATATTCATGAAGGGGAAAAGAGTCGGTGTAACTTGTAGGGTTGTAGGGTGTTGCTGACACTTTATTGCCGTATTCAGTGCCTGAAAAACAGAGCTTGTTCCCATGATAAGTGGTGCCGTAATTGACGATGTTGCTGTTGGGAACTTAATGAGAGCGATGGAGGCTGGGAGAGGCGGTGAATTATGATTCTGACGCTGATCAGACGTGAAACATTATCTCTTCACATTAGCATGCCAGGGTTACGCTCTGTAGCACCAGATACAGATAGTTCTCTCTCAGCTCAACTATCAACATGCATAGGAGTGTTGATAGTTGAGCTGTGTGTACGTCAGTGTGTGTTGTCTTCGTGTCTAGACAATAAACAGGTGAGAGCTCAGTGAGTGTCCATGTGCTAGTTAACCTAGCGCTTCCACGTCTGACACCGAGTTCACTGGGTTTACTCTCACCGTGGATTGATAATTGTTGCAGTCGGCAGAGAGGCTGGAAGGATTGCCGTGGTAACCATGTCTGTCAGTTTAGCCTATACTGTGAGTTTATCAGGTGGAGATTGACTCTGGATGGGGGTCTCATAAGTTGAGGTCCTGTGCTTCAGCCTCCGCTAAAAAGGCCCAGAGGCACGGCCTAATGGATGTGACGTCAATACAGAGTGGGAGGAGGAGGGCCATTAAAGAGAGCATCAAGGCAATAAAAGTGTCCTCTTGTGTGTAGGTGTGTGTCGTCTTGTGTGGGTGCATGAGGGCAGATATTTCGGATGAATACTGTATGCAAATCGCATTACACACACATACAGCCTGTTTTGTTGAGGGCTATTTTTTCAGCGTATTGTTTAAAGAAAGTCTCAGTTAAGCACCACAATGTTGCAGAGTGAGAGAGGTGGGAAGAGAAATTATAGTGGGAACATCAGTATGTGCTGTGTGTATCTGTGGCAGGTGTCTGTGGGCTGAAAGAGGATCCACACATGAGTATGAATAATAAAACAGACACTGGGTGCCTCTGCTGCAAACTCTGTCTCACATATGCACAAATGCAAACACACACAAATGCACATGCACACACATTTTTCCACCCCGCTGGTGGATGAACAATGCTTTAAGAATGTGGTCTGGATGGAGCCCTCTGAGGGAAGGGGAAGTGGTAATGAGGGTTGATGGATGGTACCGATGGGGCTAAATTTGCAACACTGCAGTGAGCTGCAGAGGAAGGGTAGAAAGTGTATTTGAAAACACTCGCTGCATCACCGTACGGCGTTTATGAGGGAAGAAGCTGTGCTGTGTGTTTGAGCAGGAGGCTTGTGGGGGCTACTCTTTGGAAGCGGGGAGCGCTAATGAATCCAACTTACTCAGCATCCCCGGCTGCCTAGCGACCTCGCCTCTCAATCACTCTCAATGGGCACCTCTTATTTATAGAGCCATTATTTTTAGCTCTCTATAATTTCAGCCCTCTGCCTCTTAAAGAATTAACTAAAAGAACATTGAAGGAAAGAATGGAGACAGAAAATTGGATGGAGACAGACATATTCATTAAATCAAGTTAATTTTAGGGCTGTCGATCGAGCAAAAAAAAATTAACTAATCAGTCACACAATTTGCAATATTATTTTTTAATAGCTTCTATTTTTAACTTTCAGCGTCAGCTTGGGAAGAATATCTTCATACATGCACCAATAAAAATAATGAAAAAAGGCTCTTATATTAAAGTGCTATTTGACTTCCAAAGCAATCAATGCCATTCAATTTTGATATTAGCTTAGAAAACCATAATTTCTATTATGCAGTAAGATAGATGACAACTAACAAAAAATACATCCTAGCTGAATATGAAAAAGTTCCACAATAATCCAACAAGTATGAAAAACGAACAAGGAAAGAGTCTGCTGAGAGTCTGGGATGATCAATGTTTTTCACTCCATAGAAATAATCCTGCATAGACCTGCTTTACAGTCAGCCGGTTACTGACAAGTTTCTTAACATTATAAAGGCATCAGTGATTGGTGTGTCATAGAGGTATGTTTTCCACCAGCTACACCCCCAGATCTGTGTACAGCGGTGTCACAATCAGACAGCAGCAACAAGCCGCTCAGTAAAAAGTAGCTTTTATGGATTCGACTGCACACGATGAAACAGATTCAGTGTTTGGATTCCTGAAACAGTGTTTCACTAGGGATAGAGAGGACGCTGATAGGATGTTTTGCAATCTTTCAGTATCAGCAGAAGTGGCCGTTGGCAAACATTAGGCCTTAGGAAACATTAGACTTCTGGGTAACTGGAAATACTGACTTAGAGGTAAAATAAAGGCTCAAAAGATGCCAATTTTAATGTTTATTTTAATGTTGATTTGATATTTGTGTTTGATGTTCAGTTATGTCACTTTTATTTATTTCTTTGACCCAGATGTTCAGTTTAACTCCCAAAGCTTCCAAATAAACTCAGATAGTTAATGTCTTTTCTTTGTCAAAGTTTATTTTTTTGATGGGAGATGGCAATAATACTGGGTAATTAATCAGCTTTAGGTTTTTTCCTGCTCCAAAACTTTGTCATATCTGCCATTAAAAATCAATCAACTTCTAATTATCACCACAGTAGTGACAGATATAGATAAATGACTAATAAGCAGAACGTATAGTGATGCTTCTGCGCAGTATTGATCGTACATCAGCTACCACAGAAAGTAAACACAACGCAGCTGCATTAAAGTTCTCACCCTGGGATCCAGGTTTCTAGTTGTGACTTGGAAATAAGGTTTAGAGAATAATGTATAGTTTTCAAAAATACATTTGAAAATGGATAAACAAGCATACAGCATTGAAATTTCAAGCTGATTACCTAAAATCAAATCAAGTTTATTGTCATTTTGACACGTCAGACAAATTGAAAGTGCGTTTCCCCAGAATCCAAACAAACAACAACATTTACGATCTTGGAATAATAAATAAGTTAAATACTGAAACTCGAAGTTCAAATACTAAAATTAAATAAAAGTGAATTAGGTAAAATGTTCAGTTGTTGGTTGTATTAACAAACACAAGTGGCTAAACGGGACAGAGCAGCACAGTCAATAACCTGGAGGGGGTGGGGTGTGAAGTGGATCATTTGCATTTAAAGGGCCAGCACTCACAATGACCTTTCTGGTGTCATTACTCAGAAGTGGGGTTGAAGATGGACCTGTGGAGTTGAATTAATGAAGAATTAAGAACCAAGCATAGCATTTACAGTTTATGAAGATCACAGGGAAATATTTCAAAACACATAATTCCATTTAAAAAAAGCAAAACATCACACCTTTAAATAAACATACTCAGGTTCATATTTTTGCTTTAACTTCTTGTCTATGAGTGTCACTGAAAGCTTAACGTGTCACCTTTGAGCCACATGCTGCCATAAAAAGGACAACACCCAGTTATGTCTGCGTCACACATCATCACATTAAGGTTGTTGGTGAGGATACGTGTCAGGGTTTCAAGGCGTGTCTGATCTGATTTGACCTAATAGTTGTTTCCCCATTGGATTCAGGTTTAACAATTAGAAATAATAGAAAGGTTATGCAAAAACAAACATTAAGGCCAACAGCTTAGATTTGAATAAACCCCCTGTTGAGATATGATCTATCACTTTTGTTTAGCCTTCCTCCCTGTCATTGTTACTGTACATGCAAAGTGTGTCTCCTATCAAGGTAACAGTGTCATTCCCACGCACTATTTATGCTTTTCTGCACATCTCATGAATGATGATCCGCTCTGGCCTCAATGCTAATCCCACCACAAGGTTGAATCCTGTCCATATTTTCTTTGATCAGTACAGTACAAACCAAGCTCCCTGAGGTTGTTCCTGTTTGGTCCCAACTGCTTGTTCTTCAGGCAGGAAAATCATTGGACGGGAAGAGAACAACAGCACTGGCCAAACGTATACTCCCAATGCACAGATGAGAAAAGAGAAGGAGATTTAATGGTTCAGGAGAATGGGCACACATACAGAGAAAAGGAGAATGTGGGGAGGTGGGGTGGAGAAAAATGGATGTCGACTAACTCACTATGAGACAATCAAGTGAAACGAGAGAGTATGTGCGGGAAGATGGTCATTTATTCAGTCTTGAAAGCCTCCAAGCTTTGGCACAGCACAAATCAAGTCCATGAAATCAAATCTTCATCGAAGGCGACTGTGTGAAACTGTTATGTAACTGGTGCATAGCTACGGGTGAGACAAATGTAGTTTTGTGAACGTGTACTTTTAATCTGTGTTTATGGCCTCGTGTCTGTTTTCTAACCCTTCTGACTTGGACTGTAGACCCTCGCCTCTGGGCACAACCAGAGGAAAAGAATAGACTTGGCAGGCCCAGAGTTCGCCATCTGTTCCTGTAGATGTGGTCAGTCTGAATTAGGCCTTTCTGTCTGTCTCTTGAACACGCGTAGACGTACACACAGATACACAATCCCATCCTATTTCTGCTTTCGGCTTCCTCGTGTACTGTATTTCATAGAGCCTCTCACAAGCGCAGGCAGAGTGCATCTGGCCGTGCAGTCTGCTGTGTCCTGTGGCCATGTGTCTGGACTTCTGTTCAGAGGGTTTGTGGTTTAAAGGAGAAAAAGGGGGTGGGGGGGTGGAGGAGGGGCTGCTGCCGATGGAGGTGGTGGTAGTGGGGAAGGCTCATATTGATTTATACCCTCTAGCAACGCGCCAAGAAGCTGCTTTCATAATCCTCCCTTCTAAATAATTCACCACTCGCCCTCAAAATTTCATCAGCACCTACATATAGAGAACAATCTCCCCCACAGCAGCAGCAGTAGCAGCAGCAGCATTGTGAAGAAGTGCAGACAGGGAAGAGAGGTAGTGATGAGGCAGCAGATGAGTGAGCAGGTGGAGAATAGCAAAGCAATGATACCCTTATAAAAAAAAATAAATCAGCTATTACTGAACACTTATGCAGCTGAATCTGGTTGAATCTATGGATGTGACACTATGCCAGGTCTGTGTGAGTGGTTTCACATACGCCACCTCCCACACCAGTGTTTTGTCCACTCTGCCCCAAACTACACATACACACATAAAAGTCCCACCCACAGATTGTACTGAGGAACCATGACATCACCCACTGATTCCTGAGCTGCTGTTTTGAACCCAACAATAGTCATTTTTCAATTGGACAAATACGCAAAACTTTACTGATATTTACAAAATGTTGAAAAAACAGAAGTGCGTAATGTCCGTTTTTCCATTAAAACACAAATGCAATGATTTGTTTATTTATTATCATGAAATGGTGACAAACATAAATATTGTGTTGATTTACAGATATATTCATTATTATTATATATTACCTCTCTATCCCATAATACATTTAAAAAATATTCAGTTTCCTGGTGTGTCGACACATACTGCGCCATATTTCTGTTAAAACTCTTCTTCACGTGTTGTAGCGTCTGTCAACTTCAATTTTTTTTTATTCATGGTACTCTAGTTGTGGAAAAAGGTCCTTCCATTGCAGTTTTGCGTGATATACCATTTGCGCTACATCCGAAAAACCACCTCTTGCCAGTGCAAAAACTTTTAATCAAAAAACAAAAATTTTAGCAAAATTGTCATTTTTCCATCAGGTAAATTTCTATGTTTCGCGCAATTTGAGGGTCAGTGGAAAAGCAACTCATGTGTAATTTGGAGCCATAAGTGACCATTTTTGGGTATAAGGTGTAGAGCTACAGGAGCCTGTGGGGGTCAGAGGTGAACTAATGCTAAGTCCTAGTTTACTAAAAGGGTGAATTTCATGAAGCATCACAAATTCTTGTTAGTCGAACCTCAACTGTAGTGGAGCTCTTATTAAATAAACCGACGCTCCAAAAGTCTAACTCAGCAGGTGAGTGTGTTGTCATACAGACCTGTCAATCAAAGCCTGACAGACATCAAACCCTCTATGTGGCCTGACATCTGATTAACAGAGGAAAAAGTTAAACCACATCATTTATCAGAGGGTCAAAATAAAATGGATGATACTGACAGTATTTTTAGAGGTTTAATCTAACTCTATTGGAGTCATGACTTTTCAGAGCCAATCGGAGCCACCCCTAAAGGCTGTAAATGGTATTGCAACTCTAAGACACTAATGCATTGGCTTCATCTTTGAATCAAGGTCCTTCCCTCTTGATCCCACCTTGAGCACAATGATAATACTGAATCTGAATTTACAGCTGCTGCCTATCGGCAAAAGGAAAAGACATGTTTTACTTTTTGACGTGATTCTCCAAGCAAGTTGAAGATGCGTTATCTAATCCAAATTTGGTCCAAAAAGCTGTAAGTTAAAGATACAATATGTTTTAATTAGGTGCCTTTATAGCCAACCTCATGACTCAAACATTGTCTGTATATTTGTATGCATGTATTCATGGATGTTCTCTAGAACCACATAGTAGATACTGGTAGTAACATTTTAGATTAGATTAGATTTATTTGATTTTAATTGTGTTTATTCAGACATTTCAAGCATTATACATTTGTGCAAAATACAATGTTTGAAAGACGATAGTCTGAACAGGAATAAGCTGAAGCCTAAACTTATTCTGCCTACCCCCTTATTTATATCACCAAACAAAATGACATAAAATAGATAATAGCGTTATACAGTCTTTGAACTCAGGATTTAACTGGTTCCAAACATTTACTCCAACACACAGACGGAATGTTGTCATATTTATTCTAACAGGAGGTTTTTTTTTTCAGCACATGATTTCCTCTGAAATTATAAACACTTTCCCGCATTTTAAACAAGGTCTGAACATGAACAGGCAAGTGATTATTTTTTATTTTGAACATAAATAGTGCTGTTTTAAAGTGGACTAAGTCTTTAAACTTTAAAGCTTTTAACTTCATTAAAAAAATCCTGATTTGTGTGTTCCCTATAAGACACTTTATTAATCATTGGTATTGCCCTTTTCTGAATAATGGTAATTGGATTTATATTCGTTTTGTTAGTATTCCCCCACACCTCGATGCAGTACGTCAAGTAGGGGAGAACTAGAGAGCTATACAGCAGGTACAAGGTAGACAGGTTCAAGAATTCTTTGATGTTAAAAATAGAACATTAACCTCACTTGTGCTATATTCTCAATTATGTCAGATCCCAAGACATCTACAGTATGTGCCCATGGTTGTTGCCTGCCTACTAGGACTGGGAGCTGTATATTATTTGTAGTGATATTTGATCATTTGGCCTGTCATTTCACATCAGTGTCAAGGACCATATTGCATGCTGTGTTGTTTGCTTAAAAGTTAGCCAATAGTCTGTCTCCTGCATGGACAAGTGCTGCCTCGCTGTCCTTACTGAAGGTCACGTTTTGCTTCTTTTTCTTTAGATTACTGAGTCTAGATGTTTCACAAACTCAGTTTTTTTTTTAATAACATAAAGTCATGTAGTTTTAGGTAGTCTCGTTTTTCATTATAACCCCTAGCCCTTGCCATATGACCAAATAATCTACATTCTTCCTGGTTAAGTGTTGCTTGTGTGGCTGTTGAAACACTAAGACAGTGGTTCCCAACCTTTTTTGGCTGGCGACCCCAGATATTCAAAACTGAGACATTTTTTGCTGAAATTATTTAGTTTTTGATCATGTAATGGTTTGCTATACTATGTAGAAAATAAACGTTAATTTTAGATGACATTTAAGCTATATAATGCACCTTTTTGGTGTCGGCTTCTCAGTTTCTCTTGGAGATGTCTTAGCGGGGCCAGGTGGGCGAAGAAATCTGTCCATTCTCTGTTCAGTCCGGTTTTCTGGCTGCGACCGTGTCCCGGTTGAAGCATCATAACGCATGATCTGGTCAATCAAGATAGGCCCTCTCAGATATTATGCCCTGCATTTTATTTGAACTTGATAATTATTAGGAAAAGTGTGTGGTGTTTTAATTATAATGAAATATATGACTGAATCATTACAAAATATTTTTTAGTGGTATTTTTTTTTATGAATTACTACAAATTTCAGGTGACCCCGTTTGAATTCCAGGCGACCCCATGGTTGAAAAACACTGCACTAAGAGGTGAGATTAGGTGTCAGCTCTGAACTGACCCTAGTGGGGGAATAACAGGGGAACAGTGTCCCTTTTGAGCCTCCATACAGTTCAGGTTTAATTGTCTTGCCTCTGTTTAAGCCTGAGGTGATGTACTGTACCGTATGTAAAAGCAGGCCACTTATTTCAGCCAAAATAAAGGGAAATCCCTCCAGTGACTCTGCAGCACAGAGCAGTACGCTATTAGCCCACTGCCACAAATAGCACACAAAACAAACTGCTGTTGTTGCTTTGCCACGTTAACCTACGTACCACAATGTCCTTTCTCCGAGATTCTCCTAATACATTTCACTTGTTCCAGCCTAAACCGCCCATGATCAACTGCAGTAGATTAAAAAATGTAACTGTCCAAATGTTACAACCAAACATGACATCAATACATCCCTCAGGAGTTCACCTTGTTTCATCAAAAAGAGGCATTTAATCTCTTATCCTTGAGGGTGTTATTGGAAAGAGTGAATGAAATGAAGACGGATTAAAGCCATGTAAAAGGTTTAGTTATTTCCCACTGGGTTGAAACTTTTGCAGCCAAAATAATCTCACAGGCAAAAGCCATTAGAAAGTCCATTTATTGAAAGCCTGATCAGTTGGCAAATGGTTGGGTTTTTTTGTTGACTAAAGCCTTTTTCATTATGATTTCCCAGTCCTCCATACACTAGAGCAAACTGTAATGCAGCAGGCAATTACTGTATTTTCACTCAACACTTCGCTAGTCATTAACCATCATTAAACAGCTTGAGGTTTCAGAGTAATTCAGCAAGGACCTGACTGGGCCTGTGGGAAATTTGGAATAGATGTTCCATATTTGTGCAAAGCTTTCACATCATAGCTGATGGATGGATGTAAACACTACATGGATTGGTTTATGTTTCTACTGTTTGTATTGTAGAAACAATACCCATAATGTTCATTAAACCCATAAAGACCAAAGTCAACCAAAAACATCTCCTGATCTGAACAGTTTAATACCTGTTGATCCACTAATCCTATCAACCCATGTAAATAATCTTTTCGTGGTCATCAGATATGACCCATTTGGATGTTCAGAAGCTCCGTAGTGAACGTGGAAACACTGTCATCTTCTATGACATTGATTCACCAGATTCATCAGAAAAAGTCACTTTTTTCTCAGTTTTATCTGTTTCTGATTTAATAACTCTTAACTTTAATCTGAGCTTTTATAGAAATCTACATGATCAGCAGATTAAAAATAGGAAAATATATGATTTTCACTGAAAAAATGCAAAATAGAGAAGATAATATAATAAATGGTGATAAATCACTTAAGAAAATTCAAATATAGAGACTGACACAAAACTAGCACTGGGTCTTTATGGGTTCAATATTGTTAGTTTTTACTGAGCACTTTGAGTTAGTGATACAGTTGACTAGTGATATATTTGACAAATGTGTTACCATTACTTGTTAAGGGAAATAAAGAAGATGTTTGTTCAAATGTTATTTGTTTTGTTGTTTCCCGTTAGTTATCTGGAAATCAACTTAGATATCAGTAGAGAAGAAACATTTTTTATGGTTTTGAGTCTTAACCCTGTAAAGTATGAACTATTAAATCAATGACAGAAAATTCCAGTTCTTAGAACCTAGAGCCTTTATTGGTTCTTCTGAACAACCAAAAAAATGATTTTCAAATATCAATTTCATTGTATTAGTTTCAATTTTGTATCATATTTGATTCATTGGGTCTCAATGCTCAAATATTATTATCTTTGAACAAACAAACACATAATATAACACAAACATGTCTGACAAATTGGTAATTCCTTTTGAAAACTGGCAAAGTTTTACCTCCTTCCTCATTAATGACAGTCTTATAGTGTGACTGGAAAGACCTCTGGTACACAAATTCCTCCCCCCTGGTGGATTATCCATCTATTGAATGTATCTAATTGTATACATCAGGTTTTTCAAGAAGAAAAATATTACACTGATCATGTAGAGGGCTTCAAAACTCATGTATCAAATATCTTTGGTGTTATCGAGTTAAAAACAGTTTGGACTATGGACTCTACACAGCAAAATTAGCTAAATCAACTTTGGAAAATCACAGAGAACTGATTCATATCTGAGATACAGTTACTGAAAGGAATACAGCCATATTCAGCATAATTTTGCATCATTTCAGCCAACTAAGACAAAACAAAGCGCAATAATTGTCTGATGCGTTACCTGGATGTGAAATTCGATGTTCTTCGGCCATGAATGTTATCAGTCTTGCTGCAGCCAATTCTTACCGTGGCCTGTCTCCTGCTAACTCCACAAACTAAATTTAGGCTGCTTCCTTGTGTCATGCTGAGACATCCAGGTGAATGTTGTGGGAAGGGAAGTGAATTCTGTGTGATAATAATATCTTTGGCTCCCACAGCCCGGCTGTCATTGGGTATCCACAGGGATCCTACTGGTTGAAATGCTAAAAGACTACCTGCTAAACTGACACTGCTTGAAATACAGACGGCTGTCGGACACTCTCATGGGGAGACGTGCTGTGCTTCTCCACAGCTGTTGCCATAAAGTAGAAAATATAGGAGATGAGCAAACAAGGATACAATCTAGAATAACTCCAGCTTTTATTTTTCTTTTATAGTCTTCATATATCCAGAGGGTGTATGTATAGAAGTAAGCTCTGCGATGAACAACATGTCCAGGGTGTACCTTGCCCTCAGCCGAAATGTAGCTGGGATAGGCTCCAGAATCCCGCGACCCTTTCAAGGATAAAGCGGTTTGGAAGATGAATGAATGAAAGAATTTATTTATTTATTTATCCTTTATTTTACCGGGTAGGTCAGTTGAGAACCAGTTCTCATTTACAATGATGACCTGGCCTGGAATTTAAACAAGTACGCAATCACTTTTTGATAACAGTGTTAGTGTGTTATTGGAGGACATGATAAGACTGACATTTTTCACAAATTTTTTATTGTTATGTCGAAAAATCTAGGTTAATGAAGTTACTATATTTGGTTCCTTACCCATAGGTGGCAAAAAAATAAATAAATCCAACAAGTATATATAAAAATAGAAGAAAAACACATGTAAGGTGAAAAGAACATTGTATTTTATAACATTAGAACTTCACTTTTAGAACATTAGAACACCATCAGTGCTGATCCAGACCCCTGTCCACATCCACATGATCCCTTTGAACATCATTCCTTACATTAGTACCATTACTTCATAGTACCTAACAAAGCAGGTCCACTCACTGTTCATGCACAGGTGGACCTTACAGACCCTGGAGACAACATTGGACCTGAGATTATTACCTCACTGTCCTCACTGTAACTGTTGCTTTCACTGTCTTGTAATGTGTGTGGAAATGACCAAAAATAGTCACTTGCCCAGTAAAGGGTTTAACATATGTTGAGCCCTAATTCCAAAAAAGTTCCTCTGTAAACTCTAAATAAAAACTGATTTTAATGACTTCCAAATCTCATAAACCCATAGTTTATTCACAGTAGAACATATAAAATGTTTAAAGTGAGAAAGTGTACTGTACCATTTTAGCAAAAAGATGGGGCATGGCCATTGTTTATCACTATGTAATATTCATTTTTCTTATGATATAATTATTACACGACTGGAAACTGAGGAGACCAGCTGTTAGACTTTTTGGAGAGGAATATTGCCCCATTCTTGTCTAATATAGGATTCTAGCTGCACAACAGTCTTCTTTGTCATATTTTTTTTTTCATGACGCCCCAAATGCTTTCATTTGGTGAAAGATCTGGACTACAGGAAGGCCAGTTCAGCACCCAGAGTTCTCTATAGTACAAGGCCTTGCTGTTGTAATAGATGCAGTGTGCAGTTTAGTATTGTCTTGGTGAAATATCCAAGGCCTGGATAGGAGTAAGTGTTGCCATGAAAGCTGTATATACCTTCCAACATTGGTGGTGTCATTCCAGATGTGCAAGCTGCCAATTCCATCACACCAGTGGTGTGCTGTAGATGATGAGATCCCCAAGTCTTTGCAATTTAACAGAGGAACATTATTCTGAAATTGTTCCACAGTTGGTGAACCTCTGCCCATCTTTACTTCTGAAAGACTCTGCCTCTCTACAGTAAGATGTTGTTTTTATACCCAGTCTTTTTACTGACCTGTTGCCAAAACAAAACCTAACAGGTGATGCCAAGTACAACAAACCCCACCCCTCGCACATATTTTGCTTATTATAAGTAAATGATAAGGTTTTAAGAATTCATTAAAAATTTGAACTTTGACCTACTGTTCCCAAAATGTAAAGAGATCCATTCTTGGTCGCTGGCAATCTATAAAGTCAATTTGGTATAAATTCAATTAATAGTTTTGCTATAACAGACACATGAAATTTCTCCCATTATAAGTAAATGGGGGGAAAAGTATTTCCAAAATTCATTAAAAAATTCAAATTTTGACCTATGGTACTTTTCCCAGAATATAATGACATCTATTCTGGGTCACTTGCAATCTGTAAACCCAATTTGGTAAGAATTTGCTCAATAGTTTTTCTGGTACAGACATTTCAGATTTTACCCATTATAAGTTAATGGGAGAAAAAAGATTTTAAAAATTCTTTAAAAATTTTTTACTTTGACCTACTTTTCCCAAAATGTAATGTGATCTATTCTGGGTCACTGGCAATCTATAAACCAAATTTGGTATGAATTCAACCAATAGTTTTGCTGCTGGAGTGTTAACAATCAAACAAACTGATCCAAAAACGCTACCCTTTGCCTCTCCTTTGGGGGTCGGGGTAAAAATGTACTTTTAAGCATCAATTAGTTTTCCAGCATTATGTTACAACATTTTGAAGACATCCTGCTACCATGAAACTTAAGTTTTAACGGTACATTTTCTCTTTAAAAATTTCTTTTCTAAGTTCTGTTATGTTAACAAATATGTTCAGAAGATTTGCAAACCATTAGATTTTGTTTTCATTTACATTTAACACATCATCTCAACTGTCACGGAACTGCAGTTTTGTATTTGAACATATCATTAGTCTCATAGCATAGTTGCCTCAGTCCTATTTTTTTCAGGACACAGCCAGTGATGCAAAATGAAGTTGAAGTGTTAGGAGAGTAAAGTTACGCTGATATCACAATTTAGCCAAAAATATGACTTAGGCAATTATGCTATGAGGCTAACAGTATGTAGATGAACTGAAGCTGAACTGAAACGTGCTTCAAGGAATATGTGAGTAAAATGATCTTAACAGGCTAATTTGATGTGGCAGCTCATGCCTAGCTGCCATATCTAAGTTCTCATAGTATGCAGAGTTATTTTTGGCTATTATTATCTTGTGGCTCATTTTAAACATCAGAAATGTTAGCATGATATTTGGACATCTGTTGAGTTGGAGAGTGTTCATCAGTGTGCAGCATGTTAGACTTTTTTTTTTTTTTTAATTTTCCCTGGTTAGATAAGATAATAACTAGACACAATGGGCCTCTGCACTTATGTAAATGCTCTACACAACTCACAGCAACGAGCACACATATCACCAATATACACACATAAGATAACAAGTCCATGTGGCACGCACATCCTCCTCTGCCAATTTTATTTTTACACCAGCTCAACTGATGGAGTGAAATTTAGGTTAAAGCAGCAGAGAGACTGGAATTCTCACTCTAGGTTTCACTGGATTGACCTAAATACCGCAGTCAGATCCTTGGCCATGTATGGGTTGGTCTTTTGTAACACTGCAGTAATAAGAATGAAAGCTTATGTTATATTGTTCTTTGTTTTATCACCTCATCCACCGTAGGGTCGTCACACCCAGAGATGAAAAGGCTCGGCTCACCTCATGCATGACAAGCCGTATGCCGTTATGTCCACTGCAGAGCCCTGTGTTATGGCCTAAAATTTATGTTACGTATAAATATAGAATAGTAATAATACATAATAAAGTATGCATTCGGCCTTAATTATCTCAATAGAATGTGATTTCATTACTGCACAAGATAGTGCGATCATAAATATTAGTTAAGTATAAAACTGGATCAGTCTCAGTTAAGATCACCAAACACACTTCAGTGAGCATATCCCATAAATATACAGCATATTTATATGAAGAAATTCACTTAGAATTTGCATGGACGAGCAAAACACACTGAGCATGTAAGGCCTCTCTCTCAACAGTGTAACTTATATTTACAGTTATGTTATTTGTAATGTTCTTCCACTGCTGGCTTTTTTTCTTTTTTTTTTTTAATCTCTGCAATCTTATAGTCAATACTCTTAAATCTCAGAGTATATGTCTGAGTCATTGTAGGCACTGACGTCTGCATTGTTATTATTTTTTACACCGCTCCAAGAGCCAATTGTGGGAGATCCAGGGTGCAATTCTCAAACGTTTTTCATACTCAGATGTGTTTCTTTCTGAGATAATAAAAGCGTCACATAAATATATTCCGACTGATGTTTGAGTTTGTAAAAAAGAAACGCATGAAAAACAATGTCAAAACCACTGTTGATGATGGTGTGTGTTGTTTATGAACTGCTTCCATAGCGTGCAAAGGTCTATTGTTTTCAGTGTTGTGTGCTTTTTTTTTAACTGGTAAAACTGCAATGGAGCTCTATATGTGATTTGACAGTCTGTGCCTGAAATAACTGCAGCTTCATAACATGGTATCTATTTTATTTACTTATCTGCATCATTGTTTTCACTTACCTCACTCTCTGTTTTATATATAGCCTATGTATAGTATATGCATGCGGGATATGTCAGTCTTATCTTTAGATGCATGTTCCTGCTCATCATCAAATATAAATCTCTGCTGGGAGGAGTCAAATATGGAATCCATGTGTCCCTGATGTGAGAACAACCAAGTGGGATTAGCAAACAGGAAACTGAAAGGATGACTTAAAGCCTTCTTGTCCAAACTCACAGTACAGAGCAAACAGGGTCCCTGTGAGACTGTGTCTCTAGTCTCTATTGCTTTCTACTCCCCCCTCCATCTCTCTCATCTTCCTCCATCATTCACTCCCTGTCAGAGAACCAAAAGGAGGAAATAGCACAGCAGAGGGGAGGGGAGTTGTAACTTAATTTATCCTGGAAGTTGAGCATGAGCTGGAGTATATGAACTCAAGACAAAACTATTGTGAACTATGTCATGTTTTTGGATGTTGTGACGCTGTTGGGTGGATTACAATCCTTGGCTGATGGTCAGGTCATTATTACTGATCTCTCTGAAGGGAAGAAATGGAACAGTATTCATGTTTTGGCCAAGATATTGTGGAATTCATGCAAGGAGTTAAGTGACGAGAAGATAACCAACAGTTCAGTTTCATAATAGTCAGAACTTCCTGAAATAAAGGAAGGGCTCTGAATCGCATTCCAGTTTTACTATTCCACAACAAAACGCATCTGGATGTTTATTAACTAATCCTGCTAATCACAGCCAGTGGAGTTTTCTTCCTCCAGTGGAACTGATTTCAGGGAAATGTTGTGCCTACATCTAAACACTATTAAGTACTACCCGTAGACAACCTCCAAGGTTAGAATATATGGTTTATAGCCTACTCCTCCTTTTTTTTAAACTTCTGTTTAATCAAGTTTTTTGACAGCTTTTATCCATGTGCCGTCCAGCTCCTAAATGCCTCCCAGACATGTGCTATAGAAAGCTATTAGTTATTTATTCTGACTGTTTTTATTCCATTTTTATCTTATGTGTAGTTTTATATTTTTATTGTTCCTCACGTACTGTCTTTTTTATGCCTTTTATAATGTTTGTATGTTTGCACTGTATTTTTTTTATCCTTTGCACTGTAGGTGGTGAGCGCCACACCAATCTCATTGTTTTTCACAATGACAATAAAGACTATTCTATTCTATTCTATTCTATTCTATTCTATTCTATTCTATTCTATTCTATTCTATTACATTACATTACATTACATTATATTACATTACATTACATTATATTTTAACTTTACAAACAATAAACACACAAACATTAAAAAAAATAGTCAGTAAAAATTTTAATTACAATGATGCTCCAAGACTGGTTTATGTAATATATGCTTGTGCAACATCACTAGCACACTGAGGTTGTGCATAATGTTTGCACAATAGCTCATATCGTATAGTAAAATGAAACACATAAGTATGTGAATTAAGAATGTCATTTCTTTACAATCAAAGTGAAAAGGAAGACAAGCAGAGAAAGCAAAACAAAAAGTGACAGATATCCATTATGTTACGTATTTAAGTTCAAATTTTACTGCACTCCCAAAAGTTCCAGTGGTTTCCTCCATTTCTGCAGGAAAATATGAGTCTTTTTTTAATATAGTGTTCTAGTTTTACCAGTATCACAACTTCTGCTACTCCTCCTTTTTAGCACAGCAACTCATTCTTTTAAACTGGAATAATGACAAACCCCCCCCTCCTTTGGCAGATGGATATATGATGTCATGTTTTTCCTAAAGATTGAAAAGATTAGATGCACATTGAATGGATCAATGGGAAGTTTAATGTGATATGGCATCCTTTTATTTCTTATTTAGAACAGCTGACAATGCATGTTGACTCTGGATAATGTGTGTTGTGTTCAAAGTGATTGGGTAACTACATTGTGGAACCTTATCATTTTTTGCTTTGTTTTTTTTTTTTGTTTTGTGGCATCTTATACCTTGGCTATATGTCTCAGTGTTTGTATTACTTTTTCTGTATGTTTTAAAGACTTAATTAAAAAAAAACACACACACACATTGATCCCACAAAAAAAGAATATTTGTTTTCACTCACAAAGACCCAGTACTGCTTTTGTGGTAGTTCCCACATTTTTTTTCTTTATCTAACCTTTCTTAAGTAATTTATCATAATTTATTCTAATATTATCCTCTGTATTTTGCATTTTTTTCAGTGTAAATCATGTATTTTCCTACATTTAATTTAGATATTCATGACTAAATTCAAAGGTTATTACATCAAAACAGAGAAAACTGAAGAAAAGGTGACTTTTTCAGGAAATATATCATTAACTGAATGTAAAACTCAACATCTCCATCCACTGTCATTGATTCAACTCCATGGTTTTTACTGGTGAATCAATGTTGTAGAAAATGACGATGTTTCCACGGTCACTACGGAGCCTCTGAACGTCCAAATGGGTCATATCTGATGACCATGAAAAGATGACAAACTGT
>JAPTMW010000014.1:19806918-19819581 GCA_029822955.1 Ostorhinchus angustatus | reverse complement strand
AACTGACCTGATTCTATAAATAATATAAATATAATTCCCACCGGAGTGTGGCAGTGTGTACAATGAGCTATAAATGATAAAGACACTGTATGAGGGGCTGTATGGGTATTATTCAGAATTACCATTCACACACATATGAAATGCATTCACACACAAATGCAAACGCCCAGTGACAGCTCGGGGTTTGAGCCGTTCATCACGGATGTGAGTTGTGTCGAATTCTACTCCCTGCCGAAAAGAGCTCCCCTTTCCTAAGTCAGCCATGAAGAGGACAAAGCGCACCAAATGCACCCTGTCACACCAGAATGGCTCCAAATGTGAGCTGCTGAAGTCATTTCACTCCTTTGGCTTTACAATCGTATTCTAATGGGGGGATGCAGTTTTCTGTAATATCTGGTGCTGAATTCTGCTCCCTGCTGAAAACTGCATCTCCAGCCACAGGTGATGTAAGTTTTTGGCAGTATCTGTTTTTATTGATATATATTTTGTGTGTTGTGCGTGTAGGATTTAACTTTAAAAAGTTTTACATACCTTACAGTTTGCACATTCTTTAATATTAAACAGATAAAAAAAACATAACTGCAATATCTTACAATATTATTAATTACTTAAATGCTACACAGCTATGATGATGTTAAGAGGTTGAATAATTCACAATTAATTTCTTACTCTACAGTCAGGAGAAAAAGTTGTGACAGGGTGAATTTTGGTGCACATTGTCCTCTTCATGGTTGAATGAGGAAGGGGGGGGGGTTGTCAGGGAGTAGAATTCAGCACAACACACTGCTCGTTCCATTCTCTCACATTATAAATCTTATAAAAATAATTTAGAGCATTTACAACTCAAACTGAGGCAGTGCTTCTGCCTCCTACTGTAACAGAGTGTATCTTTTCATTTCACACTGCTCCGTTTTGTTCAATGTACATTTTGGACAGTGAGGCTGCCATGGACTTGGCTAATTCCTCATCTCGTTTCCTTTGCATCTGTGAGTGCCGGCACCAGTCTTCATATTCTGGGTTGGGAAGGCACTTGTCCAGGAGGGCGTCGTAGTGACCGTTACTGAGCCAGCTCAACCAGATATTAGGTTTGGCACAGTCCTCCTCCCCCAGGTAGTGCACCATGGTGGAGACAGTGGGGCTCTCCAAGCTGCCCCCCGTCGTAAGGTGGATGTTGACGCTCAGCATCTGGCTCATGGCGAGAAGCTCGGGGTACCCGGCCCAGGCTCCATCCTGCGCCGCATTAATCAGGAACTCCCCGACGTCCCCTTCGATGATGGGGTTAAACTCATCCAAGTGGTCTGCGATGTGGTGCACCGTCTGCTCCCGGAGCTCCCCGTGCCTGGCCTGGTCCCCGTACGTGGCCTTACACACAGCTCTGTACAGGCAGTTCCCATCAGGTATGATGTGGTACCTGTACTTGCTCCTCTCCTGGAGGTACTTGTTCTGTTTGTCCACTTCAGCCAGGTACCGTTTGACTTTGGCGTTGATGTCTCCTCTCTCTGGGCTTCTGTGAGGGGCGGCTTCCTGCAGGACACTCAGCTCAAAGGCCCGTCTCTGATCTGAGGCTGGAGCTGCTGTGGAACTGCACTGGCTGCTGAGACCTTCAAGCTGAGCCGCCCTGGAGGTATCTAGCTCCAGCTCTAGCTCCTCTTCAGGTAATGAGGCCCATCCGTTGCTTCTGAAGGGGGCATTAGTCACTGAAACTGCATCAGTCTCACTTGAATGACCCTCCGTCCCCTTCTGTTCTTCTGTTCTGGGTCTACACATGGGTTTACTGTTGAAAAGGTTATTTCCATGCAGCTGTGGACAGTCAGAGAAAAGCTGCTCCGTCCCATTTCTCAGCTGATCCAGTAAGTCCACTATCACATCCGAGTCAGAGTCATTATTACACAGTAAACTCTCACCATTATGTGGGACAGAAGTGGCTGAGGGGGACTTGGCTTTGGATTCCCTCATGATATGAACGGGCACAGACCTCTCCACCCCATCAGGCCTGCGGATTAAAATCTCTGCAGTCGACGTGAAGTAAATTGGCCTCATCGATGAAGCTTCGTAACAAGAAAAGGCAGGCATGTTGGCGGAAGACGGAGCCGAAGCCGAGTCCGGATCTGCGCGTCCTGGTGCGTCACCCTCAGAGGAAGCCGGACTAGACCCGTTCTGACGCTCGGACCCGGTCGATAAAGTTATTGTCAGCTGACGAGACGCCTTCGGGTAGTGTGTGAGGACACTGTTGTACAACTGCATTTTGACACAGTCCTTTATACTGATCGCCGCCGCGGAGGGCTGTTACGGAAACATGACAACAACATCTAAAAATACTCAGCATGTCACCAACAACAGTAAAGTAGTGGAGGACCAGGTCTCCAGGGTCCTGAGTCCTGTTACCAGTGACACACACTGGACCAGACTGGCCACTTTAGATTCCTTGCGTCATTTGCAGTTGGGGTGCCTCCCTAATTTTAGACTTCAGACTGTAACAGGACCCAGCCCCATCCACAGCAGTCAACACACACACACACAAAACACACACTCTTCCGTTTGGGTGCTTTCAAAGTACAACCATATCAACATTATACTGCAGGCATTTTATATTTAACACTTTCATGCAGGAATTATGAGAACTTTTGTTTTCCTGAGTGTTTTTATTCCCATTCAAGCATGAAAAAAAAAAAATTGGATTGAATTTTTTTAATGAATCTATTTTTCATGGAGCTGGACACTGTGTGTTTAATTTTTTGAAGCAAAAAAAACCATGTATTTAAAATGCGATAACAGAAAGTGAAAACTATGTGAAAACTATGAAATAAAAACATTTTTAATGCAACCAATCTGATGTTTTTTCACGTTTTTATCATACTCTAATTCTAGTTATTACTCACTTCATGGAGATAATATACAAAAAAAAACTTTTTAGGTAACTATTAATAACAGTCTAATAACAACTAGCAATTGATTTACACTAATTGCAGTGTATGAGATGGTGCATAAGTGTCCACTGTGTCGACTGATATGGAACTAAAACAACAAAACCCATGAATATACAAGAGAACGGCAGAACAACTGTCCGCTGTAGTGACCACTATGCATGAAAGGGTTAATGCACATTCACATTCAATTACCTTCAGTTTTCAGGGATCACACCTAAAGACCCTGCTTATAACTACATAATTAGAACAATATGTTTGCACACTTATTTATGTATTGCGTTCACTACAAAGACTTTTTATACTGCAAAAAAAAGAGCAATAAGAATTGTTCACAATGTTGGTTTTCGTCAACAAACCAATCCACTATATTTTACAAACTAAAACTTTAAAACTCATTGACCTTGTAAAGTTCAAAACTGTTCAAACAATGTATAAAGCAAAGAATAAGTTACTGCTGGGCAATATTCAAGAAATGTTTTGAGAAAGAGAGGGAGGTTATGATTTAAGGGGAAATTCATAGGGTACGCACTACATTAAGAAGTTTCTGTATGACCATCGGTGGAGTAAAACTGTGTGGAGATAAAACAAATATCAAACATAATTCAGCTTAAAAAAAAATTTAAGAATTGATTCTTGTGAGATACAGTATTTAATAATGACAATGAGGGCTGTTTGTTTATGAATAATGTTGTACTGATACATAGATGCTGAAATTATTGAAGAAAATTGTTAAATTGTTGAATCTGTTTGTATGACCATATTGCTATGATCATTTTGTAGTGCATAATTCAATTACATTATGTATTAGTTGTGGTTGAATGCTAAAATTCAGAAAAATGTATTGTTTGATTTTTATATTAAGCTAGTGATAAATGTGTAAAAGCACTTGAGGGGTAGGCTTTAATAAGTTTGTACTTCTACTCCTTTTCAACCATGCAAAATTCAGACTTTGCTCAGTACTTGAAGATAGATTCTGTTCATTTAAATGTTATTTTGTTTTTACCTTATTTGGCCTTGTTTTGTTTGTTTTCTTTCTTTGCATGTTCGAAATAAATAAAATAGAATAAATAAATATTTCTTTTACTTATCATATTAGTGCTATTTGTCCAGTCCAAATTGCAGTTTTATTTTGTTTTAATATGCATACACTACCAGTTAAAAGTTTGGATCTCAGTTTCTCATTTAAATGGCATGAGATGGAGCGCAGATGGCCAACAAGTGCTCAACATCACTGGGAACTCCTTCAAATCATTTCAGGTGACTACCTCATGAAGCTCATATCAAGAATGTGCAAAGAAGTAAGAAAAGCAAAATGTGTCTATTATGAAAAACAGGTGAGTCCAAACTTTTGACTGGTAGTGTATTTAGACAAAAACAAACTGTGAAGCCTTTTGTAAGTGTAGATGAAAATATAAACACTTATATTTACTAGTTACTAGAGGTGGGGGTCTAAGTTACATTTTTAAAGTCAAACTTCTGTTAAAGTTTTTAAGACTTGACACTTAACCCACACTCATAAAAGAATCCTTTTGACATCCTGCTTGGAGACAAACTGAGGAGTCAGGTTTGATTTTAGAAATACAATTGGGTGATTTCTACAGTAATGTTGATCACTGTAAAATAATTTAATCAGAACAAGAGTGTGAAGTAAATTATTAAAATACCACTCACCATTGTTGCTTTATTTGGAAACTTGTCATCGATCCCTATTACAGAACTATTACAGAAACTCATAGTGCAAATTAGAGCCACAGATATTTCATTTAATTCCATTTGTTTATTTGTCTCAAAGTGAAATATTAATAATAATAAAAAAAATAATAATAATAATAAAAAAAAACCAATAAAATCAAGAAGTCAATTATATATACACCCGTCAATGGTCATTGATCACAGAAAAAGCAACAATTACAAAAATTTTACCTAAGTGTACATATGAATGAACCCATAAACACAGTTTGAAAAAGGACAGAAAGAACCAAAAGTTTATCTAGTCCTGCCCCTTCCTTACTTTCAGTGTCAGATTCATAACCAAATATATTTCCTTCATCACATAACTTTATTTTGAAGGGACACTGTCCAGTTTTCCAGCATCCTTCATACTGTCTTTAGGTATCTTGACGCAGCTCTCCACTTTCAAATTCATCTGTGTTTAACCACAAGTGAACAATTTGATGTGTCACAGTCAAATTAACTGAATGAGAAAGCCTGAAAATATGCTCAGTCAAAAAAAAAAAGAGAAAATATTCAACATCTGTCCATTTGAATACATACAGAAGTTGACAAAATGTATGGTTTTCCACATAAAAAAATGACAGATGAAAATATAAAAGTTTCAGTTAAATTTAGTGTAATTAATGAGCACTTCCAAACAAACAAAATAGGATAAAAAGTCAGATTACGACTACAACTGCTCACTTATTAGCAACCTAATAACAAATGTTTCAGTGAGCTACTTCGGCTATTTCTAATCATGAAATATTATTTAACAATGCCCTACTACAGGCCTTTCCTACAGGCATACTGCTATTTTTAACACATTCTCTGACTGAGCTCGTCTGGTTTCACACAACGTTCGGTATGAATGTAAGTGCTTAATTTAGGCATTACCTCACTGTAGTCAGCTGCAACATGAAAACAGCTGAAAAAATTTGAATTAATACAGGCTTTAAGCATGTACTTACACAACAATGTTTGAATTTACAGGCCTAAATTTATCACATATACAAAGACAGTTTACGGTGAATCAAAGCCAGTAAACACATCCCAATCTAAACCCATAATTGACATATAATTTGGATTGTTTTGGTAATTCTGGAGTTGGTGACTAATTTATACCACAATATTTCACAGGAAAATGCCATGGTATCTATTCACACCACAGACGAATTCTACCAAAGAGTAGTTCAAAATGAAGAAGCGTTTGACTTCAAAGCCATATCCTCAAACACATCACCAAAAGATATTCAAATTACTGTCACAGAATACAAATGAAAATGCTGGACAAAGACAAATTCTACATCTGTCTTCAACATATTAAACAAATTGAATATTAAGTATGCATTAATTAATGTAACAGTCAACAGGTAACTGATTTGAAGCTCTACCTTTAAATGGTTGACTTGTATAACTCACAGAAACATCAAAAACTGATTAATTTCCCGCAGGAAATGAATGATCAAGTTGAATGCTTTTGGCTCATTTTGCTCATGTGAACATATGATGAAGTTCTATATCACATTTACGCATTAAAACAGAAAATTATATATATATGGATGGTAACCATTTAAGCACTGCTATGTTGTGACATACATTTTTGATGATGTTTTTAGCTTTTACAAAAACTACCATAAAGTATTGTGACTTTTTTTGTTTTTCAGGAGGGGGAAGTCTATTTAATAATCTAAATACCCCATATCAGTCATAAAATGATAAAGTATTTAGACAAAGATCACAGCTATAACTTCACATTCATGTTTATTTTAATATTTTTAATATGATTTACGTAGCCTAAATCCAAATGATAACATTTAAAGGAGGTAGAGGTGGAGATTATAACATTTAAAACAATTATAAAGAGGGAAAAAAACCATCATTAAGTAAAATTTAGTAAAGTATTTTGTAGGTGTATAACCACAAAATTAACACCAAAGACGAAATAAATAAATTTGATCCAAAAACCATTATAATACAAAAATATATTCAAAAAATTCTCATTATTTCTTTGTAGTCAAGCAAAATATCAACAATGACACACTTATATTACAATGTAAGTCCCAATACTTTCATCCATTTATTGTATTTACTTCCTGGTTGATTGCGTGATGCGTTTGCGTACACCAGCCAGCAGAGGGAATCCGAGCACCTCACACACATACACGACGTTGCAAACAAATAAAGTACCATTACTCCACACACGGAGGCGACATTTAGCTTAAGACACAGAACCCAAACGCCTGTCTGGAACAAATGAATGCAAAGAGTCGATGCTACAGCAGCTGTCGCAAGGTTGTGCACTGCATACAAATGAAGGCATTGATCGTTTTCTTCACCATCCCCTTGTCTTTTAGTAACCTGTACTGGTGCACTAACCCCCAGCTGGCACAAGGTTGTCGCAACATCATCTAGAAAACATCCATTTTGCACATTTACGATTATATATTCTTAGGCTTTGGGTTAAAGACTAAAAAAAAAAATTACAGAAGGCTGCAACAGAGCGAGCATCTGTAGAACGGTGATATGGAAATGCAACAAGCAACGCATATGTGTATCACCACGGAAAATGTGTGTTTTTGGTTCTATTCTTGCGATATTAACGTTAAAAAGCGCCGCCACTAAAAGCACCTTAAAAACACGCAGAGCACTTGAATGCAACAGGGAACTGTGCGCGCGTGCAGAACGTTAAAAAAAAAAAAAAACGGACAATACGATTAAACGGGGGTTAACTTTATTACTGAGCGAACACACACATGAAAAGTCGATGCACCAGAAATAAAATCTAGCCTGTAGCTATACATTGTTGATTTTCTTTCTTTTTTTTTTTTTTTTTGGAGGGGTGGGGGTGTGTGGGGGGGGTGGTTGTTTGTATCCGCCTTAACCACGAGGTCCGCAGTCCTCCGGCAGCCCGCTGTTTGTTGTCATTCCGCGCGCGCCCCGCCTAAACGAACACCTTTATGTGCACGATCATTTCATAACCGAAGTGCTGGTGTTTATTTGTCATTGTTATGAAGGGGGGTGGGGGGTATGGGGGGGTCTGCAGCACTTAAACCTCGACGAGACTGTATCCATGTCAGTGGAACAAGCCATGCTGATGTCAGAGATTTTTCCTCTGCCCTCCGCGGTGGGAGGATCTCTGTGCGTTGAGTCACGCAGCTGTCAAAGATAGCTGTCACCCAGTTTCAGGATCAAACACACAGTCAATGAGAAAAGGGCTTTGAGCCGAAGAGACGCAGAGATCTCAGGTAACCCCCCCCTCCTCAAGTCTGCAAACAAGGACGACCCCGAGAGAAGAGGAGGAAAAAAAAAAACAATTCAGAAAAGGAGAAAGAGCGAGTTTTTTTTTTTTTTTTTGATGAATAAGGATTTTCGACTATTCGGATACACGCTGTGGATATCTGGAAGGAAAAGAGGAAAAACACTGCACTACAACACAACACGGTCTGCGCCGACCCCTGACGAGTCAAAGTGGGCATTATTACGCGGATATGAAGACGAAAAAAGGTAAACTGGGTTATTTCTATGGAGTAAAAACCCGAGCATGAGTAGTTTTTTATTAGAAGAGACAAGAGAAGAGAACGATTAACAGAGCGATTTCCCTCATATGCAAACCATGCAGTCTATTGTTTCCTTTCCAGACATGACAGGGGGCTTTTCTGCCATGTGCTGGCGCGATGTCAAAAGTCGATAAAGCTAATGTTTGCTTGGTCTGGGATTCCCAAAATTATTTTTTTTTATCGACTTTTGACGTAAATACTCATGTCTGTGTCGCCATATGTGTTGTTTTCCCTCTCGCGGGGCAACTTTTCACCTCCAAAAAAAAAAAAAAAAACATACCCCAAATCGTCCAAACTGACATAAAAGCTACTTTAATTGTACTTAAATTGTACTAAATTGGCGTCGACGGAACAAAAGTAGTGATTGAAGGGAAAGTTTGGCGACAATGTAGCGACCCGAAGAGTTGTAAATGTTCTTTATGTAAATGGTGCATACGGTAAATGTCGGTGTTATGTGTCTTTTGGTGTTGTATAACGTATAGAAAGAGTCCCAGTAGTGGTAAATAGGCTCTAAAATCCACATATAGGCTAATGTTCATCCTGACCTCATTGTGGGAAGTTGCTGTTTGCCGTGTTACATTCATGGACCTCGTGGTACTCCGCGCACACACAATAGAAAGCCCCTTACAAGTTGTTGAAAGTCAGAAAAATAGCGCCTTTGTCGGCTTTAAAAACTATTCCCCATCCACTCTGTCACAATGGTGATATTTTGGTGCGAGTATAGTTAATAGTGAAGTCTGTATTTGCGTGTAGAAACTTTTGAATTGCATACAAAGAAGCACGCAGCCCTAGATTCTTTTGTTTAGTCTGGAGACGCTGATTTGCAACAGGTCTCCCCTCCCCCTTTCCCCTCTTCAGCCTACGTAATTACCTCATCCTGTTGGCCGCTCAGACTTAGGAACTTTCTTATTCGTTTCCCACCAGTTTGCCCTGAGCACACAACACAGGATTAAATACTCCCTGATCTCCTTTTTCTACCTGTATGCTCACTATTCACCTACAAACCGTGAACGTACCATCATGTACCAGCCACCCATTAAAGCACATTCACTCCTCAGTTTTATGTGACTTTTTTTTTTTTATGTATTGAATTTACTATAAAACAGAAGCAGCTGAAGTAGTTCCTGAAACAGTTCAGAAGCAGGTTTATTTTCCATTTTTTCGTGAATCGAAGCCTCAAATCGTGTGCGATCATGATTGACTTGGATTAGATGTGCCTTGGTATAAAAAAAGAAACTGAAAAGGAGCAACTCTATAATCTTTGCAAACACACTGTTCTCGCTCTCCAAAACATAAATCTCCCTTTTGTACAGTGATTGTTTTTTGTGGTCAGCCTGGTGTACTTTACTTATTCAAGCATGTAAGGTGTGCTCGGTCTGTGCTATAGACCTGGCCTGTATTTGTCGAGGCAGGTTTTATAACTGACACAGCATCAGACCAGCCTTTGTGACGTTCCCCCTCCTCTCTCCCTCCCTCCCTCCCTCTCTCTCTTTCTCCCCTTCCACTCCTCCCCATCCCTTCCTCTCTCCCTCCTCCTCCTCCTCCTCCAGCTCACACCCTCCCTCCGCTCCTTATATGAATCACATGGCTGAACTTGACAGCTTGCTTCTGACACATCAGCTGCCTCCCGACAGCTTGTGCTTGGTAAACGGCTGCGGCAGAGCGGCTGAGCCTTTGACAACAGGGTGGCTGACATAAGAGGATATATATTCTTTATTGTCTCATTCTCATGCGGTATTTTTCTCGCTCGCTTGCGCAGGCCTGATGATGTTGTCGGGGAGCGAGACGGACGACGAGGACAGCGTGGATGCCCCTCTGGATCTGTCGTCCAGCACAGGGAGCAACGGGAAGAGAAAGCGCAGGGGGAATCTGCCTAAAGAGTCTGTTCAGATCCTCAGGGACTGGTTGTACGAGCACCGCTACAACGCATACCCCTCTGAGCAGGAGAAAGCCCTCCTCTCCAAACAGACTCAGCTGTCCACACTGCAGGTACGGACTCAGATGTGACCGAACAAATACCATTTCATACGCCTTTCCCAACAATAAACACTCTCTTATGTAAATAGACCAGTACAAAAGTCAAGAGGAAGCAAGTGGCAGCTTGACTGAATCATTTCCTGTCTAGATCACAAACAAAATGTGACACATAAACAGTGAATTGAAGGTCATCCAAAGCAGCTTGATGTTGAAACTTTAAAGTCTATGAGACAGCCGTGAGTAAACTCACTCGCTGTGTTCTGTGGGCTTGGCTGAGGCGCTTGGACAGGAATTTCCCTCCCTCCAGCCTCTCTCCATCCCAGCTGTCTGGGAACAATGCAGAGTCATTTACATAGAGCTACAAGCCTCCCTGAGCCAGTTACGACTAGCCTGGAGGAGGGAGGGAAAAAGAAAAGACAAGACTGTGATTACGGCAATAACAAAGAAGATTACCTTCTGTTTAAAATATTCAAACTAAACCTTTTAACTATTATTTTGTTTGTTGTTTCAGTCCTTGGAGTAGTTCTTAGGTTGTGAATGTAAAGAGTTAATGGTGTGAAATATGCAGAGTGTGATGTGAGCTCTGTGTGGGAGGGGCTGTTTACCTTTTTATTTTTTAATTCTCTATTGAAAAGACAGGTGCAAGACGCACCTGGAGATAAGTGTACCTGCAGATTTTTTTTCTTTCACAACAGAAGTGAGCCATGCATTGTGGTTTTCTCACAGCATGTACTTTTGTTGTTGCCTCTTCCAGGTGTGCAACTGGTTTATTAACGCACGACGGCGACTCCTTCCGGAGATGCTGAGGAAAGATGGCAAAGATCCCAACCAGTTCACCATATCCCGGAAAGGAAGCAAAGCTGGGGATGGGTTTTCTGACAGTTCCCAGTCCCCAAAACACAGCAGTCCTGCAGCCGGTACAGATGAGAGCTACGACAAACGCGTTCTCCACCCCTCCAGCTTCGAACCAGCCGTGCCCAGTGTCCTGAGGAAGGCCGTGTCCCCTTCCGCACCCTCTCCGACCTCCACGCCCGCCTCTCCGGTGCTCCTGCCCACCCGCCCCTCTGTCATCTGTCACACCACTGTCTCCACGGCGATGCAGGCCAGCCCGACAGCCTCCAGCCCCTCTGTGCCTGGAGTGAACTCTGACAGAGCGGTCGAGCTGCTGCAGACGGCGCAGGCTCAGGCGCTGCTCCGGTGCCGGGATGAAGGGCCGCTCCCTGCCAACACCACCACCATCCTCAGCAGCACCGGCATGGAGGGCAACCTGAGCCCCCGCAGCGGGCTCTTCAACACCCCTCCCCCCACCCCTCCAGACCTCACACAAGACTTCAGTGGCTTTCAGCTCCTGGTGGACGTGGCTCTCAAACGGGCCGCGGAGATGGAGCTGCAAGCCAAACAGCTGGTCTCTTAAAGGAGAGATTGACAGAAGACGAGGAGGGAATAGAGACTGACTTTGTGTCTCGACTATGGAACTCCTCTGAGTTCACTGACATTTCTGCACGCAACAGAACAAATCCACATGAAAGCCTGATCATTTCTATTTTTGGTATACCAATCAAATTGATGAGGATGTTTTTTATTGAAAAAAAAAACTGTATCGAGGTGCCTTGGCTGTAAGTTGTTTATTCATTTCATATACATGCGTATGTATCTACATGTGTATCTTATTTGCACAGGGACCAAAAATGTTATCAGAGAAATGCTGCCTGTCTTATGTCTTTCCATTATACTGTATATCATTTTACAGAGCAAAGCAAGAGCTAGAATCAGCCGCTATCACAATTAGACCAATAAATGGTATTGGTCTATCTCACACACACACACACACACACACACACGTTTACCGTTCTACATTTCAGTTCATGATTGGTCTGCCTCATCTGTTTGCACACTAAGGCAGAGGAAGGTCATCTCAGTGTCTTAAACATACTTTGCTCTTGGCATCTATGACAAACTTATTCACTACTGTAGAAAATGTAATGTGTTTCATGAGTATAGTTTTGATTTTGTAATTTACTTTTAGCTGTTTTAAAAGATAAAAACCTCTATACGTTTTTTTACTTTTACTTTTTTGTTTTTTTTTTTACCCACCAAGGGATATTTCAGATGACCAATGTAGCAGGTTCGTAGTCTGAGCCTTCATCCCATCACTCAGCGGAAAAAAAACAAAACAATGGCCAGTGGACTGGAAAACTAAACACTACAGATGTCTTTTCTGCATTTGCTGTTTTTTTTTTACAACCCGACAAAGACAGCAATTTGAAATCACCAAAAAGCATTTTCATGTATAATAGGACCATGTGTATAGTTAATGTGACATGATGCCCAATGATGTGATTTCGTTTCATACTGTGCAATGTTTGTGGCAAATAGGGGTCACATGGGATTCAAATAAAGTTTTGTTTTTCTACATCTCAGAATCGATCATTTGGTATCTTCCCTTATACACATAGTTTCACCCTAACACACAGTTCTATATGTTG
>JAPTMW010000014.1:19690967-19703037 GCA_029822955.1 Ostorhinchus angustatus | reverse complement strand
GATACAGAAAATAGATTAACAGTCTCTCTAAGAAACACTGAATCAAAGTAGATCCATTTGACAACTACATAAAAAAATAAACATGCTCCAGGAGTCCCACAAGGTCATAAAAGTTCACATATTAGGTCAGTTCATTGAGATAAAGTCAGATTCCTTGTATGTATTTATGTTTTTAGCCAGTGAATGTGATTCTGATAGAACATAAAGTTGTTTCCTTGATAATGTGCTTCAAAAAGTGATGTTGGTATTAAGCACATTTTGGTTGAAGTGAAAGTTCTACAATATTGCTCATAAAGTTGGAATGAAATATTTTTACCTCTTCTCATGAAATGACTGACAATGTGATTTATTCTTGATAGATAGTGTAGTGTAACTGGGACTCAGTATGTAATGATTACACCTGGTCAGAGGTGATTACTGATGTATATAAATAGGAATAAAAAGAGGAACATGTTGAAAACTCGTTCCAGCTTTATAGGCAACAGTGTATTAAGACATATGATGACGAATCCAGTAAATCCTTTCTAACGAGAATACGCTGTCTTCATTTATTGATTATATATACAGTGCAATGTGTCATTAAATAAATGGCAGTAAAAGGATTTTCCAGATCCTAATGATGTGAATTCAATTAAGCTGAAATGTCATAATGCCAATGTGTGGAATTTTGTCACAATGAATGCATACATTTGTGACTTTGTTGTGATCTCAATCTTTGACCTTTGTGCCAACTTTAGCCCCTTTTACACAGCACCTCTGTTACGGGAATATTTCACCTTTATTCCGGAACGACATCTGTGTAAATGAAATGGTGGATCATTTGGTCCCACCTTTATCGCAGCTTTGTAATGCCTCTGGAGGTAGTAACAGAGCCGTGATAAAGGCGGAATCATTCTGGAACGCTATGTAAAAGGAACACCTCTCATTCTACAACCAAGGTGTTGTTTTGATGACGTGTTGTGTGTGCGACCCGCGCGCCGGGGAGATTTAAAAATGAGCGAGAGCCGTGTACAGTAAACAAACATATCAGTGTGTCTACAAAGATGTCAAACTGGGGAGACGCCGAGATCCTTGAGCTGCTGTCACTTCGGGCGGACGCTGCATTGCGTCACCGCCCCTTTGATTCCAGAAGTCCAGCCTGTCTCGCCACTTTTACTCCTTTGGCTTGGCTGTTGAAATTGGTCAATAGTGGAAAAAAGGTGGGATCACCATATTGCCTTTTTTCCAGGATCTCTGTGTAAAAGTGGCTTTTGAAGAAAATAAATTACATTGTTCCTGAGGATTCATGTTATTGAGAACTGGACAGACAACCAAAAAAAAAAAAAAAAACAAAAAAACCCCCACACATCTGGCTACGGTTGTTGCTGTAGCACAGGCACAAAAAAAAAACGGTCCTTGGAGATGTGTTAAAAAGGCTGCTTTGTGTTGGCAGGCTGTTTGTTGTATGTGTAACTGACAGCTAAGCTAACAGAGGCCCAATGTAAACAAACTCATGCTAGAACTGTGGAATGTAAGATTCTCAAGGACAGTGTTTTGTTAGAAGTGCTAATGAGAATAAACATTACGCCAGCGTTTAAGCTGACTGATGTCAGCAGTTGCAGATGAGATTTTAGCTCACTTGTTAATTTCAGCAATTACACATGCATGCTTATGTATGTTTTCTTTTACCTGCCAGTGGACGACAATCAACACCAACTTCTCCATAGGGACATAAAATATAATAATAGCTGATAAAGACCGTGAGAAATGTGTTCACTGACAACATGGCCTCAAGAAGATCTTTTCTCACTTAGCTTATTGGAGCCTGAGAAAATGCCCTGGCTTGTCACAGCTATCCAAAGCTATTGGCTAGTGATGACCCTGACTAAGCCATTTTCTGCTGCCTGTGCACTCGTCTCTCTCTCTCTCTCTCTCTCTGCCAGAACCGCCAAGGAGATTTGGGTGTCCTCACAGATGCCAGTATTTCATGCTTTCGACACGCAGGCTTTCTCTCTGTCTGTCTGTCTGCCTGGCAGCGTGGAAAGCATTCAAGGGGAGGGGGACGGAAAAAACAGCATCCTCTTCTTGACTACTTGCTAATTATGCCACAAAGGCTTGCTTGCCGTCCATAATGCATTGGATGCATCTCATTCTGAAAGGGACAATGCAATTAACTGATTCGCTTTGTGATCTCAAATTAGTGAGTAAATAGGTGCCCGTATGTGTTTTCCACCCGTTTGTGTTTTTGGTACGAAAACAAGGCGAGCATTTCTGAGAAAGAGGCCAGAACTTTTGAACGTATAATCCAGGCTTGGGCCCTTTTATCCAGACTACAAAGTGCAATGAAATGGCTGTCTGAATAGAGACAGGAAAGTAGGGGAGATGGAAATGAATATTCTATTACAGTGTTGAGATGAAAACACTTGAAGATGAGTCCCCAGATCCTCCTCACACTGTCAGGTGTATGACTGGTTTGATCATCTACACCTCATCTTTGCATTGTTGGACAGCAGCAACATAGGACCTGATGGTGAATATCACAGTGAATTAGCCTCGCAAAAGCACAGCCAGCACTGGAGGTTTACACGAATAGGTTGAACACTAAATATGAGCATGTATTCTGCATTTTAAAGTGAATTAATTAAACCAAACACTTTTTTGCCGTCCCATTTGATCACAGCTACTGCAAAAGAAATCTTTTCTTTTTTTTTTTTTTAGAAGCTTACGTCTTAGCTTATATTTTTGCTTCAAATAACTCCTAAGAATATGTAAGGTGTCAAAGTCTGCCACGGAAGTAAGTGGATAAAATAACAGGTAATGCTAAATTAAGCTCCTTTTGCACAGTGCGAACTTGTGTTTTCTGAGCTTGTCTCAGGAAGTTGCTCCTCAGATCTTTGCAGCACAGACGGGATCATTAATCTATAAACGTACACTCGCTTTTGAATCGGCTCGTGTGTGTGTGTGTGTTTGTGTGTCTGTGGGTGTGTGGGAACAGATGGAATGTAGCGATGGAGATAAAAACAGCACAGTGATATGCACAGAGCATGAGACGCTGTCCGTGGTGCTGAAACCATTGTTCCAAACTGCACTAAGTTGCTCTCAGCCAGGGTCATTCATTCATCTTTCTCTGCAACACACACACACCACATGCATACACACATGCACACACGCACGCGCGCACACACACACACAGCACTTAGTTTGGGCCAAAAACATATTTTGATCTCAAATCTGCAAATCTGCTGTCCTGAATTCAATCCAAAACCACTTTTATTATGTATATCTAGATTATCTATACTAAAAATGGCATGTCCCTGAAAAGGCTCAGCAGCGTAAGTGGTGACCTGAAAAAGTGGTGACCAATAACAGGCAGAGAGGCCAGCTAATTCCACAGTAGTCCCATCCCTCACCCCACAGGGCCAGACTGATGCCTGACCTCCAGCTGTCTGGCCATTTTGTGCTCAATTAGCAAACCACTCTCCCTCTCTCCCTGTCTTTCTCTCTTTCCCTGTCGCACATGTGCAAAGATCTGGGCACTTGTGACCTTTTTCTTCCCCGCTAATTAAATTACTAATAAATCTAGACACTAAATTCCTCTGTCACCAAAGAGTGTGGGTGCGCAGGTCAAGAGATGGGGAAGAGCCAGAATCAAGGCGACGTCGATGCAAGGGTCTGCTGATTCATTTCACTGCTGGCCTCGCCGCAAGGTGGGAAATTGGGAGCAGGGCAATATTTATTGTCACTCAGTTGTCGAGGCAATTTGAGTCACAAGATAAATTAAAAACAATGGCTCCTCTGGTAAAACAGGCAGGTTAAACACGGTCAAGTTTCAATTATTTTAAAACAAAAACTGTCTTTGGGGTGAAAAAAATAAAACATTCTTACCAAGGACATGTAGTAAGAATGCAGAAACATATATAAAGTCCTTAGATTTCCATAATCATCAACATCATCATCATTACCTCCACCAAGGATGGTGGAGGTTATGTTTTCATTGGGGTTTGTTTGTTTGTCTGTTAGCAAGATAACTCAAAAAGGTACAAAAGGATTTTGATGAAAATTTCAGGAAATGTTGATACTGGCACAAGGAACAAATGATAACATTTTCGTGGTGATCGGGGCGGGGTGGGACTGATCTGCCTTGGCGGAGGTCTGCACTCTCCGAGGGCTTTTCTAGTTGTAATTATTATTATTTTTATTATATCTTCTAACTACAACCGCACGCTGTTTCATTTAGAGAATGGCAAAAAGTGTCAGTAGGAGAATATGGTCTTTGGTCTGTTTTGTAGTCTGAGCCCTTTTCTCATCTGTCTGAAAGTTTTTTTTTTTAATACTGTAGAAATATAAATGAAAGAAGATGTCGTCTTTTGAAAGTAGAAAAATAAACCTAATACCATTGACTATGCAGGGGCAATCTAGATGATTGGGCATAAATAGATCCCCGTCCATCCGTGTCCATCAATGCTGGTTATTAGATTGAAAAGGCAGTTTTTCCTTGTCCTCGTCACTCTCCCTCCCACCTCTTCCATGCCTGCTACCTTGGCATCAGCCATGGTTTGGCTTTGCAGCCCTTCCCTCCCCTCCTGTGCCTCCACACACCCACCCCTCCCCCCTTTCCTCTCCTTGCAGCCAACACGCAACATGGTAATTTACGGCTGAACTTAAAAACATCACACAAGGAGTTGCATTTATTTATTTACACAGCTTCACTGACATTTTACAGCCTCTTGTCAGTCTTACGAGTTATCATGAAACGTTAAAACAATCCTGATAACAGTCAATTTGTTTGCTGGCTTCTGTAATCCTGATTGTCTCTATCAACCAAGAAGATAATCCAGGCATTAACATGACATTTGGTTTAGCTCCATCTGAATTAGTCTTTTAAATGAATTGTTATCCATAAAATGTGATCTTAAATTAAGATAAATTGCATAAAAGGAGATGATACAAACTATCTTATATCTAACATATTGATCTTTTCAATTAGGATGCTAAACATAATCATTAATATTATGATGCAAAACCATTAAAATGCACTTTACAAAGACAGTTAAAGAGCTACAAATGAAAAATCCTGTTGAAAATACTGAAAATACAAACTAAAACCTGTCACAACACATCCTAATGGAATATAAACCTACCAGTGGACATATTGCATTCCTCAGGCCCTTTGAGTGGTGAAACAGTTAAATTGCACTTTGGTTCAACATGCACTTGTTTCTGAGCAAAAACAACCCTGAGCACCACCACCAAGCATTCACTCATTCACACACTGACACACACATACACTCACCATCTGTCACACTGTAACCTCCCCAAGCTCGCTTTCCCTCGCTGTCCTGCAGAGACACATGCTCACTAATGATTCCATAACTTTGTTACCACCTCATTACGGCAGTTAGTAAGTGCTATAGCTAGATTTACCACTTTGTAATGGACTAGCAGCATGGACTCATCTGTTCAGCAGCCGTATTGATTCACTGCACCGTGACGAACAGACCAGTTGAGAATGCGTGGTACCAACGCTGACCTCCACCTGCTCCCGAGCCACTGCCGTCATTATGTCCATCTGCCTCTTCCCCCTCTACATCTGACAGTAACAGTTATGGCTCAACATTACAGAGCAATACATTCATGCTGAAATGAAAGCTTGTCATGTACAATTGCACAGCATTTGAGTTGACCCATAGTCTCTCACAAGATGCTGAATGTTGTGTTTACACAAGCAGCTCCACAGTGTCCTGCCACTGGAGAAAAAATATCATAGCAAAGTGACGAGCCAAGAAACAGAAACAAAAGCGAAAGACAGGATTTGAGAAAAAAAAAGGAAAGCAGAGAAGAAGAAGCAGAGTATTCGAGCCAAACTGGCTCCTCATCCGGATACTCTCACAGGACACACCAGGAGGAGATGATGCCCAAGTTTGTGAATTGTCTTTATGCAATTTTAGAAGATTAGTGAAAAACCTGTGAGAGCAGGCCATTATGATTTCAGAGGAAGAAACATTTGCCTATTGCCAAAGGGTTTCCTTTGGATCCAGCCAGAAGCATTTCAGAACGCAGCTGCTCTTCATGTTTATTTCATCTACTGGAAAACCTCTCAAAGGAACACCATTGGAAAAATAGGCAATGAGGACAGAGCTACTCATGCTGGCAAGAATGAAGCATAAGGTGACTAGAGGTGGAGACATAATCAGATTGGCAAGGAACAGAATGACAGTGGTGTAGTCTAGTACGAGGGGTTAACTAGCATCCAAAGTAGCCTGATGACCTTTGGGTCAGGAGATGACCAGTTGGACCTCAGAGCAGATAATCCCTGGAACAGCTGATCTTCCAGCCTCAACAATGGTCTCCTCCCCCACATACAGTCACTACTACTGCTCTACATACGCTACGCACAGCACCATTTGTTTGCATAACGAAAGTGGCCAAAATGAACTCCGTTAATGGTTCTGTATATGTCGTAATCTTTTCAGTTTTTTAATACAGAGATAATAATGATCACTACAGGGATGGGTGTTATGGACACAGTTTATCACAGCATCAGGAATTTTATAAAACCATAATGAGACCCATCTCTACACAAATAAAAATTTAATTGATGGTTCAAGACAACCATACTGCACTTCATCACATTTTATTATTCCCTTCTTTAATTCGGAACTTCCTTGTAAATAAAAACCATGGCCTCACAAATAACACTCTGCTTAAAAATAATAAGGAAACTTCTGAATGAAAACAACACATTCAACTTTCTGTTTTCTTGTCTCTCTCTTCTTCAGCAGCAGTTAGCAAACCAGCATTACATCAATCAACTGTTGTGTTGTCATGTTACAGTATCTTGAAACCAGTGCCTGACAAATCTACAAGTGCATAACTGAAAAAGATTACTGTCAAAAAAGAAGATTCCTGGCTCACATTCAAAAACCATGAACTTCTCTCTGGAAATATTACATTCACAGTAGGGAAAATATTGACTTTCTAAGTAACTGGAGCCAAAATTTAGTTTGTTTTCCAAATAGATCATAAACTCTAAAAAGACAATTCACTGATTCAGATGAAAAATGTAAACATTACAGCCCTTAATCTCAAAAAAAAAAAAAAAAAAAAAAAAACTCCCAGTCTTCCTCTCGGCCAGTATTTTCCCCATGTGGTGTCACAGACTGAAACACCCAATATGGCACCAATGTACATATATGTCTATGCATAACCTGCAGAGTGTTTATTAGCCAGAGGTAGCATGAGTGGCAGCTCATGCTACTTCTGGCTAATAAATTCCTACAGTTGCACTTCACGGTTATATCATCAATCTCTCGGTCACTGAGATAATTGCCACTGCATAATTTATATTTCACATATTGCATGAAGACTCTTTCAAAGAACAGTATGTACACCAAAGAGGAGAGTAACGTCATAACACAGTCTTTTTAAGATAAACTCATGTGAAGTGTGCTTCGTCTGTACAGCACATTAGCCATCCTCCTTGTTCTCCCACTCGCATTGCCTCCTCATTCATTGGCCCTTGTGCCTGATTTAGCCAGTGCCTTGGGCCTGCAGCAACTGGCGGTGGTATAGAGGGCCATGTAAATGTCACCGTCTCAAAGGCTGTGCTCTGTAGAGCGTGAAATGAAATCTGGCAGAGTTTTAGGGCCCTGCCTTTCCTCACATGGGCATTCCACAGTACATGGGCCCTATATAACACTCCAGCGCATGTTATGATTACATCTAAGTCTCCTTCCTTTGGTTTTTATCAATTATTTAAGTGTCAGGTCAAATGTGTTCACTTTCATGTAGGAATAAACGTTTCCTTAACATGATTAATGTTGTTAGAAAAAAAAAAAAAGGACACTATTGTTGTCATGTGAAATTGTTATCTTTCCTAATCCCAACTAATCCCATGGATTATGTAATCATATCAAGATTACTATGTTGTATGCTTGTGTACACTTCACAGTAAAAGCTAGGGTGCATCTAAAACAACACAGTGTGACGGTCAACTGTTGTGATTTATATTGTTAGAAGGAGAATGGCAGATGCTATCTCAAAACACGGAGAAACAGCGCTCAGTAAACTGGCACAGAAGGAGGATGAGTAGTTCATCATTTCACTGCAGGAAAGTTCCCTGTAGGGTTTCCTCCACTGGGATGATTGGAATCCTGCTTTAGGGGCTTTCTTTCAATTAAAGTCCAGAATATGAAGGGGCTTTGAGCCTCTGCTGACGCCATTTTGGATCCACAACGACAGTATCAAACATCCCTGCTCTGTTAGCTTTGCCTCAGACCATCTCTCACAAACTCAAAGAAGGCATCAGACGTCCATGTATTGTCCATTCAAGGCTTGGCAGAGACAGTGACGTGGGAGGGAATAATGTGTCATGTCCTAGTGTAACATTCAGAAGCCACGCAAGTAATCATTCTAAATATTCCTTTCTCTGAAGTGACAGAGTGGTGTCAGCGTTTATCTGAGCTCAATAAAAACCCAATATTATACTCCATTCAAAAGCGATGAGATCAATTAAAGGCTGTCATCACAAAATATCTATCCTCTAAAATACCCATTGTTGAGATTACACTCGCTTGCTTATCACCTCAATTCATCTCTCAGACAGGCACTTAAACCCCGGCTCCTGTGGACATTTACAAATAGCCTCTGCTATTCCATTTAGAGCTGTACCTTTGCAGCTTATCTTGTGTAACGGGCTCTTAAATAAATCTCCTTGCTTTAAATAAACAGGAGCCACGATCCTCAATGTTAAGTCACATGACAGCGTGGACCGCCAGCAGAGACTGACGGGCATGTGACAAGCTACAACCAACAATACTAGATTCTGGACTGACAGGACGCCGTTTTTAATTCTCTAAAACACCAGTTAAAAACCTGCCTTTGTGACTAAATAACAACAATTAGTAGTTTCTCACACTGAGTTGTAAGAAGTGAGTACGTGTTTTCACAGCACCAAGTCAAAGGACAAGGAGACAAAATATGCTGAAGATTTTCTTCAACATTTTGCTGTTTGAAGAAATACTTTGTCACTTTCACCATTTTTCTTTTTAATGATTAACTCTGAGATATGAATGGTGTAATGACTGTCCACTCTGATGGCAACATGCACAGTTTTTTTTGCTCAAATAACATCAAATCCACCAAACCGCAACCACAGTAACGCTGAATATTGAATAATATTCCAATATTAACCCTTTAACCCCTGATATATCTGGTGCTCATTCTGTATGTATGATTTATTGTAAATATTCATATAGCCTACATTGAACCGTTTACTCAATAGGAAAAATTTCGAAATGCACAGAGAACAGACCTTGTGCTTTCCATAGACATCTGAGCATGCTCAGTGCACCCCCCCACCACCTGTGTAATGGGGGCAAAACACAGAACAGTGAGTGAGACCGACTCACTATAAAAATACATGTTTGGGCTTTTTTTTTTCTTTTTACACCATTTTCCTTGTCATTTTTTGTTTTGTTCTGTAGTGTCGTTGTGATTTTCCTTAATAATTTTGTCACTGTGTTTTTAATCGAGTTTTGACGAAGTAACTACTTTTTGGAGTTCAAAACAAAAATTACTAGACCAAAATTCAAATACTTGTTGTTCAGTGTGTTCCAGTTCACAGCTCATGTTCAACATCCTAAATCTCTTATTAATGTACATTCTGAGTGCCTTATTTAGTAAAAACCTGTAACACTTCAATTCCTCTCTTTGTCTTTTTCTGTTATTCCACCCTGTTTTGACCCTAAAACACACAATAAAGCAAAACCCCTGAAGAAAAGAAACAAGCACATACTCACAGCAGCTTTTATGACACTTCTATAGCAGCAAATTCAGGGCAGCAAGTTCCACTGAAATAATGTCTCAGTGGTTAAAGGGTTAAAGCAGAGACTCCTATACACTGACTCCTATGGATCAGCAACATATACCGACTTTGTGGAGCCCCACTTGTGGGTGAGCTTTAACATGGTTGAATGTAACTGTGATCACACATGCTCTCAGTGTGTGACAGTCTCCAGCCACTCATGGAGGAGTCCGTGCTGGGGAGATCTTCGTCATGGCCCTGATTCATCGCCATCCTCATTCTCCTGTCAGAGTCATTGAGAGGCGGCCAGGCCAGCTGCTATAGGGCACTGCAGAAGCCTTGGCATGGAGATACGCTGGCAGGTCAGACGAAGCCCTCTCACTACTCCACCAAGCCAACGCTCACCAAACTGACACTGTGAGTAACAAGCCTCTGGAAATGTTCACATAAAAGAAACCTTAGCAGAAATGTGAGTAAATAAAATAATGTCAAACTTTTCTTGCATCAGGTTGGGATAAAAAAGCCTCATCTGTGTCAGCGAATAGTGAAAATGTCACATTAATTTGTTATTACAGGATGTGACACCTGTGCTGCACGGCAATTAAATAGGCTGACATGACACTGATCGTGGCCATTTCCTTTTCCCCTTAATCCTTTTTATTATCCTTGATACCCTTTCACTTTCCCATCAAAACGGTTAAAGTGTGATGATGACTGTGAAAATATTATCCCCAATGAAATCATTTATCTAGACACCTTAAGGATAAGACATATTAAAAAACACCTTTATATTTCCACTGTGGAAAGGATAAGTGAAGCTATTACGCTGTCTCGACTGTCAGACAATAAAAGTCTATCTGTTCAATTATATGCAATTTACTTTATAATGTTGGAGCCTGGCACCCTGTGGGTAAAAAAAAATGTAAAAAATATATATCTGTATAAAACATACTCGTACATAGTGGTCCCGTGCTAATATAGCCAGGCCGGCCTATTATAGCGTATCACCAATCAATATACAATATGCGATGTATTAACTTTTTTGCTCTGTAGAGATTCTGTCACTCTGCTCTCGTGTGTCTGCGCTGCCCATAGAGTTAGAAGAATAGTAAAGCATGTTCACTTTCACCTTGACAATCACTGAACCCCCCCACCCGTCTTATGAACTAATCACCCTCCACCCCCGTCCGTGCGCTTCGAATGGACCTCACAATTTCATTCTGCAGGCATGTCTGGGTATTTATACTGCATATTAATTGTCACTTACATTTTAAATAATGAGTTACCAAACTATTTTTATGTCACTACTTATAAAATATAGACTCACATTTTTTACCAAAAGTCTGCTCTCCCCAGCATCAAAACTACCACATCCACAGCCCGTGGTTCCCTACAGATCACATATTAGTCTAATATAAGACTATTATACAGCGCTTTAAAGTTGTGTAAATTATTTATGTGAATAAACAAAGATGCAACTGTTATTTCACATGTCCACCTTTATTTTGTTAGATTTGAAAGTTGAAAGGCTATTATATCCTGCGTATATCAATGTTCTTATTTCATATATCGGCTGATATATTGGTTATCGGCCAATACATCAGATATTGGCCGACATGACGGATACTGGCTTTTTTTTTTAGACCGCCAATATCGGTATCGGCCCCAATAATCCCACATCGGTCAGGCTCTACTTGCTAATATTCAGTCTTTGCATTTATATTATATTCTACTTCTGATCAAGTTTCTGAATTGTCCCGTCCTTGTGTTTTTGCATTGTAACATCATATACCGAGTTCAGAAACCTGGAAAAGCCCTTGTCCTGGTTTTGCAAAGCCTGATACTGATGTTCGTATAAATCTTATCTCAGCAAAATGGCAGTTTGGATGGAAAAGCAATGAAGTGCTGACCTATTGACGTCTGCAGTAATCAGGCTGCGTGTCTCTCTCTCTGATCCAATAACTTTCAAATCTAACAAAATTCTGGACAGCATGCTTAGTAACCATCCACTGGACACAGAGATACAGAGATGAATGCATTGTGCAATATTTCCTGTTGGTTTCATCTCCCTTTTGCTTACAGTATGATTACAATAAAGTAAGCAAAACAACACATGCATGTTGATATTTAACTTTTACAGACCAAGAACATTTTTTGTGGCGACTTCCAAATTATTCTTTTTCTCCACATTCACCTTTCCTAAGTGATTCATGACCATTTGTTCTAATTTGATCCTCTTAATTTTGGATTTTTTCACGAAAATTTGCTATTTTCTTAAATTTAATA